>OX439132.1:34317642-34487642 GCA_949318235.1 Ecdyonurus torrentis | reverse complement strand
TTAAATCAATCAATAACTCCAATTTTATTATAGACTATGTATAATATTATAATATTTTTTTATTTTTCTTACCTTGTATTAATGAATATTCTTAAAAATAATTTTTGTTTCTTTTTAAATACATTTACATTTATTTTTGGTAACACTAAATCTAGATCTTGTAAAAAAATAAAAAATAAAATTAGCATCTTTTCCTTTTTGATCTTATAGAAATTGAACTATTAATTTTAATAGTTATAACGTTTAGGTATAGTTTGATTTGTATGTAATTAAAATGTTGTAACATTTTTTTTTAATTACATTGAAACAGGAAACTACTGCAGTTATACGTATATGTATTATTGCTTCTAAGTTACTAACAAATCCAACACCTGTGTTAATTTGTGAACAATATGCTTTAAAATCTGGGTACTGTAAAATGATACGACAAAGTTGGAAAAAACTACGTAAGAAAGCTCAAACATGTATTTATTCTTTCCTTTTCTATTTATTGTGTTTATATGGAGTATTCAACAAAAAATGTTGAAATGAACATTTTGAAGTTTATACGTAAACTTCCCGGAACTTCGTCAACTATTCTGTGCAGTAAAGATTCTCGTCACCACTAAACAAAATAAAGTTACAATACAAAGTTACTCTACTTTTTAACATACAGTATAGTAAAGCAAAAGACGCTATTATAGCATTACACTAATATTAGAGTGCATAATTTTTTATTTTTTATTTTTTTTTAAGTGTGTTAAAAAAGTTTGCTTGTTTTATGACAAACCACCCACATCAATTAATGTAATTCTCCATTTTAATACACAACATTTCCTTAAAACAATATAGAATGAAAATTTCTATCATACTGACTGTACCATTTCTGTACGGTCATTTTACTAAAAAAATGAATTTCTATTGGCATATGGGAATAACATGTATTTAGATAGAGTTTTGAGTCAACTGAAATCTCTATCTTATTGCATTGAATGGCCATAAACCAATAGAAATGATTTTACCAAAAGTATGTATAGATAAAAAATAGAAAAGACTTTAGGTTTTTTAGAATTTCATTATTTATTACACTTGTATGGTCATAAACTAATACATAATTTGACTTTAATTTATAAAAAATAATGTGATGAAAATATTTGCAGCAGGTTCTACTGTGTAAACGATTTAGTTAATAAGTGTCTAGTCAAGCTTACACACTCTGATCGATCTATCAATAATAGATTGACCGGTGCGCTGGGTGCACCTGCCTATATAAGATAAGCATTATGTCTTAATTGGCATAAAAACAAAGAAAAAAATAACAACAAAAGGTGAATATTATTATATTTATAAATTAACATTTTTTTTTATCTATAAGAAAGTTAATCGATAAGGGATTATAAGCAAATATTTAAAACTCTATATATGGATAGAAAATTACTTTATTTTTCAGCAGTATCAATTTAACGCTCAATTTAGGTAATATGACCAGGCTTAACAAGCATGCTCCCTTTAGATTGACGAAATACAGCATACGAACTTAAAAATATATTTAATTTTTTCTAGAACCAAAATATAGGCTTGTGAGAATGCGGCAAAAACTTAAGTGTCATGGCTAGGACGAAATTTAATAGAAATTGTTGTGCGGGTTGCATAAGTTAAGATTTCTGCACCATTTGTTTTTGCCACATGGCTGAACATTTAATTGCTCACTTGTTTTTTCTGAAAGTTGGACTGGGTTATTTTTGCACATTTCATCTCGTATTTTGTTTAAAAACAAATAAAATTGTTTTATGCATGGAGTATGTATTTAATTATAAAATTATTGAGTTTGATCTTATTTAGTGAATGCGAAATATTTTCATCTGAACACACACACACATATATATATATATATATATATATATATATATATATATATATATATATATATATATATATATATATATATATATATATATATATATATATATATATATATATATTATATCACACACACACACACACACACACACACACACACACACACACACACACACACACACACACACACACACACACACACACACACACACACACACACACACACACACACACACACACACACACACACACACACACACACACACACACACACACACACACACAGAATTAGAATTGTACTTGAAAAGAAAAAAAAGCAATAATTTTTAATTAAATAGTCTGAAAGAGAATTAAAATTTATATATTTTTTTTTATTTACATTATTATATATTTAATTTCTTTTTTTCATCCACTTGTTTTCACTCCCACTTGTGCGAATTTATATATTTTTTTTTCACACTTGAGCCAAGTTTATTAAGCTAATGTTCTAAACGTGGGATCTCTTGTCCTTTCTCTCTCTCTCTCTCTCTCTCTCTCTCTCTCTCTCTCTCTCTCTCTCTCTCATTCTATAGTGTCATTTAAAAGTATTTTTAAACGTTCCTCTTCATTTGTAATACCTGTTCTTAAAAAAAAATCATTTCACTCATAAAGTCTCATATTTATTTTATCCTAGACTTGTTTTCACGTTTGTTCTTATTACATATTTTAATTAACATAAGAAAATAATTTAATTTTCATATTGAAATTTAATTATATGAATACGAGCATGTCTTTACATGATATATTGTAATATCTAAAAACTTCATAAAAAAAAATAGCAATGATCTGAAAGAGTTCTATTTTAAATATATTTTTATACTATACAATGGTTTTTTTTTTTCACCCATACATATTTTATCATTATAATTTTATGTATTTTAGTAGATATTTTAAATATTCATAGAGTATAGTATTTAAATTTCTTTATGATTTTTTTTCTTTAAAGTAATCTTTGATATTCCGGCTATAAGAAAAAATCTTTTAACAGGTGATCGAATTTCAAATTCAAGTGATAAATTTCTTATTTGCATAATTAAGGTGGTAGGTGAAATAACTCATATTTCAAAACTAGACTAGATCATGTATGCATAATATTTGACGTATATATATAAAAAAAATCTATAACGTTGATTATTATAGTCTGTTACAAGTTTTTATATATTATAGAAAAAAGTGTACAGATTTACTTTGCGCCCAGCTAGACGTGCCATGGTTTAGTGTCAAGTGATTCATAGCATTGGAAACACCAATATAAAACTTGTTTCATAATACGTATTTTTTTATAAATAATATTATGATTTTTTTTTTTTTTGCTTTTATACAGATTTCTTAGTATATAGTATATATTAGCAAAAATTCAATAAATTTGATTTAAAATAAAATAATAATTAAGTATTTTAACCGCAAATTTCTTACTTCAATTTTTTTCATTAAATTTGATTTAAATATATTTATATATAATTTTTAAATGATTTTTTTAAATCTGATTTTTTATTATATAAAAAGTTTCATTTAACAAGCGTTCAAGGCATATACTGCTAATACCATTCAAAGTGTATATAAAAATTAGTTTTTTATTCCAAGTTCTACTTCTTCATGAAATGAATTGCAAGTTGATCTATTTTACGATTCTTATACACACACAAAAAAAAAAAAAAAAAAAAAAAAAAATCTTGTCTAAATGCGTTTCTTTGCACATGTATCTTAAAAAAATTGTAAATTTATATAAAAAAAATTTATATATTTATATCTTTTAACTTGAAAAATCAACAGGAATTTGAACTTTTATTAATATAAATGATTGCAATGTTTACTTATGTAATAAATCAAATATAAATAAGAAGTTTCTCTCAAATTGATCACATTAAATATTTTTTCCACTTCACTTTGTATATAGATTTCATTAACCTGTGACATTGCCCTGATATGGTCTTGTGTCACTAAAATATTCTATAAAATTGATGGAAAAACATAGAGGCTGCATGGGAAAAAGAAGATACTATTTCATTTTGTCACCAAAGCATTTTTACCGTTATCGTTTCAAAAAAAAAAAAAAAAAAAATCAAGATTAAAAATTAAGACTAATAAATTTTTTGTTTATTTTAATGTGGTCAGAAAAGTAAATCTGATCATTATTTTGTGGTTTTGTCACTATTAATTTATTTCAATTTTTATGCTGAGAAGAAGAAAGTTGACATAATTCTTGGCATGCGGAAGAATTAAAAAAAAAAAAAAAAAAAAAAAAAAAAAAAAAAAAAAAACTTGGCACTATGTGAAGATAGAGAGTGAGAGAGCGAGATTATTTCAATAGCACGTGTTTTCTTTTGTTATAATATTAGCTATTATTTTCATTAAAATATTATATTCTATACCTTATAGTATTATTATAGATGTATCATGATATTATTTCTTTTAAAAAGATTATATAGAATAGGAAAAATATAATTTTAGCCACTTATCACCCCACGCAACACACACGCTTTTCTCTCTCTCTCTCTCTCTCTCTCTCTCTCTCTCTCTGGACCTATTGTTATTTTGGCAGGTGCCCATATGAGCTAAAACTCGTCTCCACCCCCTTCATTCTAATCTAACACACTTTAATGCCCATTAATTTATTCCTTTCTTCTACCCTACATTTTACCCCCTTCCCCAAATCCACTTAATATAAATACACCTTTCCTAAAAGTTAAATTTTGAAAATATAGTTCTCTTAGCCTAAAACTTAATAATCAACTCTAACTTTTATTTCAGAGATATAAAAAAGTTAAGATTCAGTGGTTCTATAATATTTATTGCACATTAAAAGAAAAAATGCTTCCAAGTTTGGTTGTGTAAACTGGTCATCAAAAAAAGAAAAGGATATAAAAATTTTCAACAGCAGCAGCTGCTTTTTTTTCTTCTTCTTCTTCTTCTTCTATAATATCTAATGCTATCTTAAATTAAAACCTATTTTACAGTAATAAAAAATCATATTAAGATAATAAAAAGTTGATAAAAAAAATGATTAAGTACCAAAAAAAAATTGCAATATATTTTTCTTAATTATGATTTTGTTACTTACACATTAGTAGCAATTATATTTTTTATGAGTGCGGGTGTTGTTGAAAGAGAATTGTGGAAATTCCAAGAAAGGCAGTGATTGAAGTTTTAGATGTGTTTTATTTAAAAGAAAAAAATAAAAAGAAGAAGAATAAAAGTGTTAAAAATTTTGATGTAAGAGCTTGATTTCATCCATTTTTTCCTTTTTTCAGTTAAACTGACAATCAATGTCTAAGAAAGAAAAATGTTAAGAAATTTTTAACAAAAAATGTCATAAAAACATTGTGGAATTTCCTATTACACCTACATATAACGTAAATAAATAAGTAAGTGTTTCCAATGCATATAATACTATGCTTCAAATTTTAATCAACTTTGTACAAAAAAGAATAAGTAAGCATTTTGCAGGCACGTTTCCTTATCATATTCAAAGTTTGAAATTATTTTGTGAACTATACTAATATACAGGTTCAATAAAAAGTGTTTATTTAAAAAAAAAAAAAATCTTATTCGTTTTTAAACCAAATCATTTGAAATAAAATAATTTTTCATTCTTCATAATATACTACGGTCATCAATCATCATATTTTCATGAAATTGACCATTGAATATTTTTAAAAGAAGTTAAATGACCATGCAAGTGCGTTTGTTCCTTTTCAGGCCTCTAACTTAAAAATAATTTATTATTTATATTTCAAACATTTGCAAATTGAGTTACTTTTAAAAATAATTCAAAGTAATACGTTAGTGTCAACTTTTACTATTGATTTTATACATAAAGAATTCTGAATATTTTTAAAATAACATAAATCTAATTATGTAAATATAAACTCACTAAATTAAAAGTAAAAAAAAAAAAAGTATATTATAGTATTTTGTTTATAGTTGTAAAGAATTTAGGGTACATAAAATTTGTTCTTTAAAAAAAAAAATCCTTTATGAAAAACACGGGTTAGAAAAATAACAAGAGTAAAAATTCTTTCTTGTGACTTCTTTGTCACTTTTGTTTGTAATTAGAGTTGGAGGTGATGGTATATTATAGTAGAGCTATTCCACTACGTGAACTAACTTTACTTTTTGTGTGTGTGTGTGTGTGTGTGTGTGTTGTTGTGGAGGCGTGAGTGACGAGGGAAATTTTGTCTCTCAACTGTGTTAGATATCTTCACGCTCTTAAAATTCACTCTGAAAAATTTATAATTAGTTTTTAGTATAATAAAAAAAAAAAAAAAAAAATCAAGAGTTAGTTGTTTTGTTTTTAAAATAAATAATATCTACTAATTCCATCATAATGATGGTTTGTTTATTTCAAAAATACTTTTACTTGTTCATTTTCATGTGGTTCTAAGAATAATGAGTAATAAAATTAACATTTTTATTATTAGAGGTGTATTGTATTTAGTTTAGTGGTTTTTTTTTTAAAGCCTATAGTACACAATTTGTGAACAGATTTATACAAACTTTTTGCATCAGTTGCTTTATTTATGAAACTTTAAATTTTTTCTTTAAATCCAAATGTGCCTGTGATAACAAAAATTGTAAAAGAGCAGTTCATTATTTAATTTTTATTTTCAAAGTACATGGAAAGAATAAATTACGTAATTTATGCTGTATTTTTGTCATTATAGCATAAATAATGCTAAATTAATATAGAACAGATAATTATGTTGTACAACATAATACTTATGCTATTTTAATGTAGTAATTGTAAAGTATAGCATAAATTATACTTCATTGAACAAATTGTGCTGAAAATGAGCTAGCATAATTATTACTTATTTATTTTCTATCCGTGTACATAAGTGATATTATTGTAATGTACTGTACTGATTAGTATGTCTTATAAGACCAACTTTCAGGTGTTTTTAATTAAAATAAATTCGAAAACCAGATGTTATATTGCATTCTTTGATCTATTTTAAATGTCTTTACTCATTTTGGAAATCTAAGTGCAATTATAAAGTAGAAGTAATTGAAGTTAATGAATAATCTAATTGTACATAAACTGCAAGTTTGAGATAATTATTGGTCCATTGTTATATATATTTTTTTAATTAAATAGATACTGTTCTCAAAAATGAAATTACTGTAAAAGATAAATCATGCGATGGGACTATTATACATACCATAATATTATATCCCTTAAACCTTCAGTACTCTCACAAACTAGGGAGAAAAATTGTAAAGTAGGCAACCCGGACTATGATTTCTATTCTAGATCTGGAATTCATAGTGTTACGAATTCCTAAAGTTGACAGATTACTAACCCCAGTTTGTGAGGATACAGAAGGGTTGAGGAGCATAATAGGTTCCATGATAATAATAGTCATAATAGGTATATAATGGTACCATCTCATAAATTTTACTTTTTATAATTTTATGAGGTCAGTATTCCTTTAAATATAAAAAAAAAAATTCCAAGTAATAATATAAAGTTCAGGAATGTCATGTAGCAAAAATTTTCAATCCAGCTGACTGTTCCTTGAGGGTGTCTACGTCCTTGTGGTGCGGCTAACACACCTGCCAGAGGTTGGTGCAACTCCACCCAGTTACTGCCGCTGCTGCTGCTGTTATACTGACTTTACGCCCCCGCCACGTAAAGTGATAGATGACTGCATTTCACTGCTCTGCTTTGCTTGCACGACCGCCTTGCCATATACACGTCAACCTCATGACGTCTTAAACTTAGAACCAACATTACTAATGACAAATCACAACCGTTTCTTTACTTAACTAAATATTATATTACAGTTTTTTTCAATCGAAAAAAAAAAAAAAAACTTCGCACGTGCACGAGTATTCACTGATCTACTCTCTCTCTCTCTCTCTCTCTCTCTCTCTCTCTCTCTCTCTCTCTCTATCTCCTTTGCTCTCTATCTCATCTTTACTTTCGTCTCATAGAATAAAAATAAAGCAAAATATACCTATATAAATTATTTTAAAAATTATAACTTTAAAAAATAAAAAAATAAAAAAACGTAAAATAACAAACTTTGAAATTCTATATAAACGTTGGATACACTCAATTTCAATCAAAAGTGAACACCGAGAGAACATATATCTGGCGTTGACAAGTGTAGGAAAATATATTATACCAACTTCCGGTGAACACTTTGGTGGCACTACTTAAATAGCTACTTCATTATTATGTATGTATAGTTTTTTTTAAAAGAATTAATGCTCTTGTGTACCTCCAACGAAGTGGTAATTATTCTACCTACATAATTCTAAATAGTTCATTACAACTACAGTTTTCTCGGTGTATTAATATAAAAATATTATTCTCTATGTAAAAAAAGTTTTCATATTTCTCAGAATAAAATAAATTAAGTCAAGAGAATGAAGCCACCTAAGAAAACAACATAAAGAACTTGAAATTGAATTTTTCATGTTTATTTCATTTCTGTCGTTTTTAATTTATACAAATAATATTTACATACATAGCTATTATTTCTCTCTATTCTCGTATATATATTTACACTTGTATGGGGTTTTCTGTTGTAGTGACGTAAGGTATACCTTAATGTTTACCAGAATAATACAAATATATGAATTAAAATATTGAATAACAAAAGTTAATTAACTAACAGAAAACATGATGTAATAAGCCTTGATTGTAATTAAATCCATCAGTATTATTCCAACTTTAAATAAAATTAGAAATTAAGAATTATAAGCATTCAATAGAACTTATTGGTATAGAGCTCGCTAATCATAATTATAAACAGAAAGGGAATAAAGCAATGGATACCACGTTTCCATTTAGTATGAGAAAACTCCCCTACTGAGTCTCACAAATTTTATATTATACGGATACTGGATAGAGTAAGATACATTTTTTAGGTTTTTAAGGCTAAAAAGAATAATTAAGAATGTTTTTACCGGTAACTCCCATTTGTTATAACAATTTAAAAGTATCACTACTGATATGAGCTTTATTTTCACTGTTTATTTTGTTTTCTGTATACATCAGTTATGAAAATTATATATAAAAATGATGAAATTAATTTAAAATTAATTTGTGTTCGTAGAGACCACAAAAGGTCCAAAACCAACATGGTTCTTAAAATACAAGTATAATCACAGTTGCGATCATGTTACTTAATAATGTTATTAATTAAAATACAAATCAAGATAATTATATTAAACATTATTTAATAAAATACACTTCTTGTGATAACTAATTTATATATTTGAAACTTAATATTTACTACTTGTATTTATTAGAATCAATTCAGTTTGTATA
This sequence comes from Ecdyonurus torrentis, assembly GCA_949318235.1. Lineage (NCBI taxonomy): Eukaryota > Metazoa > Arthropoda > Insecta > Ephemeroptera > Heptageniidae > Ecdyonurus > Ecdyonurus torrentis. Next base: position 34,478,482 of record OX439132.1, on the reverse strand, counting down.
TAATATACTATTTTTATTTTTACACAATGTTTTACGTGCAGTTTTTATAACTAAAATTTAAAATGAACTGAACATGTAATACACAGACATATCAAAGGAATCTTCAACACTAAAGAATTCATACAAAAAAAAATTCTGTTGCATCTAAAACTAAAATTAAACACGTTAAGTTTTCTTTATACACATTGAAACCAGCTTGCATTAATGTATTAAAATAAAGTGTATAATTTTCTTTATGATATAATTTATCTATAAGTTGCTACTTATATTATAAGAGTGGGTGGGATAACTCTTTTGTATTCACCTGCATTTTTTATCGACGATGTATATAATATTTATTATAACAAAATATAATCAAGATTATCATAATAATAATAAAAACATCCTCCTTTTTTTTATCTTTCCTTTATTCTACATAAGCTTTTGTAAAAATGAATAATGTTTTAACTACCAGTATTAATTATATAAATTATGTCAAGTTTTTTTTAACACGCTTTTCTTTAACGTAAAATATAAATTAAAGATCAAAAGAAGAAGAAAATATCCTACAGTATAGTTTATAAAGTTTTTTTTTTTTTTTTTTTTTTTTTTTAAGAATCTTTTCTTTAACGGATTAAATGTTTTTCTCTTTTTAAACCATGGCGTTATGAATTTAGAAATTATTATCGTGAAATATATAGGATAAAGAAAATAAAGATTTTTTTTTATTATTATTATTTAAGCTAATCTGTATAATGATATAATCATTTTGTCACACAGATTATGCGGGAGAATCAAAGAGATTTTTAAAAATATATTTATGCTAAATTTATGCTAAATATTGTGAGTTTATAATTAAGATTTGCATTTTAATTTGTCCACTATCAAGTTTTAAATATAAGTATTTTTTTTTAAATAGTTTTTTTTTCTTGTTGATTAAAATTTATTTTATGTACAAACACTTTGACATAAATTTTTATTCTATTGCCTGAAATCTCATGTGTTTTTATGGAAAATTATATTACTTCAAGTCTCCATGTATGAATATATTGTAATTTGTAAGCCCATAAGTCAGTAAAATAAATTGTACAGTACATCACACGGACAAAAATACATACGTAATAATTATGCTAGCTCATTGTCAGCACAATTCGTTCAAAACAGCATTATCTATGCTATTCTGCATAAAAAGTATGTTACATAGTATAAATATTTATGTTGTTCTAATTTAGCATAATTTATGCTAAAAGTACGTAAATGCAGTATAAATTACATATTCTATTTATACCGTGCAGTGTGTGTAACATATGGAATCCTATTCCTAAACATAAAGAGTTTTTTTTTTTTTTTTCTTTGCAAATTTCAAGTTTCACAATGCAAATTTACAAAATGAATTATCAAGACAAAAAATTCACTTTATTCTCAATCAGAATTATAGTACAATATAGAATCACATCTAAAAACTTTGAATTCACATATAAAATATTTTTGAAAGTTGGGAAAAAAAGGTGTCGCTAAGTTAGCACCACGAACAAAAAATATATATTTCAATTGGCAATGTTAATGAGCTTGTTTACAGGTACATATTTCTCTTAGTCCATTGCTCTCTCTCTCTCTCTCTCTCTCTCTCTCTCTCTCTCTCTCTCTCTCTCTCTCTCTCTCTCTCTCTCTCTCTCTCTCTCTCTCTCTCTCTCTCTCTCTCTCTTCTGTCTCTCTCAATAGCTATTTTACTCCCCCGCCCTCTCTCTTTACGTATATAGAAAAAAAAATGTCCCGCGCAAACAAACACGTTGTTCAGTTAACCACGCACTTTTCTTTTCTATATCTGAGTTAAGAACGACGATTTTTTCTATATTTATCTACCGCTTTACTCTAAGAATAGGCTAATTGTGGTTTTTTGAGAAGCTCTCTACATCCCCCACCCACGGTCTCCCTCTCTATATGAGATACTTTGCCAATTTTTTTTTTAATACAAGAGACACTACTCAGAGTAACAAAGTAGTCTTAGAAGTGTTATCCAAGTTTTGTGAATATGTTTGCCATCTGATTGTACTACCAGAAACTAAAAAAAAAAAAAAAAAAAAAAAAAGTTAATAATGATAACTATTGTAAAGTTGATATAATAGTTTTTTTTATACCTTTATAAATATATTAAGCATTAATTTTTTACTCCATTTGTATGAGCATATTTCTGTTGATTTTAATCACTCTATGATAGTAAATTGTGATCAATGATTTGATTTTTAAGATTATTAATTGCTGAATGATGTAATATATTTGCTATATGATTTTACTTCATTATATGTTAGAGGGTACGATACATCAAAACTTTAAGTCACCTGAAAGTAGCCTTAAAGAGGTAGTTAAGGGTTAACAACATGGCTTCTTCAGTGTTAGATAATGAGAAGATCTGTTCATAAACTCACATATGATGACCCAAAGACCTTCCATAGCCCCACAAACTCGTGATCATCCTGCGAGATATGCAACTTGTCCCGTATCTTTTACGTCATAGTTACAGCTTTACAATAGAAAATGCTGTAGTGGGTTGCATACCTCGCAGGATGAGTGCAAGTTTGCAGAGCTACTATACCATGAGCCTACGGAAGGGCTTTGGGGCATCATATGTGAGTCAATGAACACTTCATTTCATTAATTAACATTGAAAAAGCCCTGTTGTAACCCTGAACTTCCCCTTTAAGAATGTTAAGACACCAAGTAAATTAATTCCAAGACCTTTCTTAGATGACCTAAGTGCTTTTATGAATAATTTTATAGGACTATAATACAAAGTTAATGAGTATGTCTGATTTGAACTGTTTTTAATATTTTATTTTCAATCCTTTCTACTTTATAACTCTGACTAGACTCTCAACTTGGGTGGGTGGGTGACTATTTTTTTTACACGTAAAGAAAAAAAAACTTTTAAATTATTATTTTGCGAGTCACTATTTTTTACTGGACTTACATTTGGCTAAGGTTAGGAGAACTTGTTAAATATCTGTTCTTTCAAAGCTTTTCACTGTATTCTTTCTCTTTCCATGCTAAATTAAAATTCAACATTAGTTTTAATGTCGTCATTTTTTTTTAATATATATATATTTTTTATAACATTTTTTTTAAAGAAAAAAATGTTAATAGTTTAAAAATTATTTTAAAAATATATATTTTGCTACAAATTAATAGATAATTGGAATCTCTTATAATAATGTTTAATTGATATAATTATAACAATTTAAAATGTATTTTTCTTAATATTTGGTAAATTTTAATATATATATATATATATATATATATATATATATATAAATATACACACACACAAACATATTAACTTTTTTTTTCTTTTTAGCTTTCATTTTTAATATGTTTTCACAATTTTTTTGTTCCGTAAAATTAGTATCCCCCAACCTATTTTTTTTTCTGTCGTGTTTTTAAAGTATAATATTCTTTGGTCTTTTATAAAACGGGAAAAACAGCGTGTATTTTCATTAAAATGTTTACATTTTTGACATAAGGGTTTGAAGTACCAAATTAGAATCAGAAAGATAGGCATCGTATGCCTTACATCTTCAACTATTTGTGATTCATTTTGGCTACCTGCCGTCTCATCTCTACTATATACATTAAAAAAAAAAAAAACATAATTCAACATTCAAAACGTAATATAGAAGGCTTTTATAATATTTAAAATAATAAAAGAAAACTTTTGTTTAATAAAAATAAAAATGAATTTTTTGTGTTGATAGCAAAACATTATACAAAGTTGTATACTCTGTTACAAAAACTTTTTTTATTTTTTATTTTTTTAAGAAGAAGAAACAATAATAAGTTGTTGCTATATAAATTTTAAGATTAATTCATATAATTTTAGTAAATTTTATAGTTGTTAATCTTTATATAATTAGAACATTAATTTATAATTAAAAACATACTTAAGTCAAATTTTTGGTATAGTCTCAATGAATGCTAATCTCTATACTAAAGAAAAAAAAAAGTGAGCATATGGAATCGCCTGTAAGATAGGCAACTTTATGTGGAGCTTTGCTGTGCGGGTTGCCTATAACATTTACAAATAAGGGCTACATATACGGAAAAAAAAAAAAAAAAAAAAAAAAGAAGAAGAAACTTACAAAAAATTAATAAGTAATAAATAATAAATTTATATATTCAATAAAAAAAATACAAATCTGTATTCCCTCTAACTGTCATAAATGAATATAATAAATTTAAATTTAAATACAAAATATTAAATTTACTTTTTTAAAAACTGGTTTTGACATATTTGAAAAATTTATTTAAGTTACAATATTAATTATTGTTGTCATTCAACTTTAAGTGAAAAATGTTATATAGTTGTGAAACATAAGAAGTATATAATACGGCGCCAACTTTTTTTTTTTTTTTTTAAATTATTATTTATATTGGTATGCATTTTAAACAAGCTCAGAGAATGAAAAATGGTAAGACGTTGACAAGTTATATAAAAAAAACATGCATTATAATACACTTTCAGTTAAAAGTTAGCTAACCTGGTGAATTGCAGTGTCGTTGAGAAATGATTTATATTCATATTGACAGTTATGTGTTATTTTAATTATAATTTTTAAAAATAAGTAAAGTAAATCAGGTGTTACCTTTTAAGATATCGATGAACGTTATTTTGAAATTGACATTGAAAGTGAGTTATCATATCATTTTAGATTGCGTTTAAGTATAGACTAAGCAGATTTTTTTCTTATTTTATATTTTTGCGTATTTTATATAAAAATATTTTGATAGTATTGTGAAACTTACAAAAAGTTTTAATGAACTATTTTAAGTTTTAATAACTCAATTTATTAGTGAGCTAATAATTGCATAAGTATCAGCATTCATTCCAAATAAATGAATTCATTTCCTATTTTGATTTAAATATTGGACTGCATCTTTGGTCTGTATCTTCTATTATTAATAAAATAATAATCTAATATATATATTTATTGTTACTGTCATCATATTTTATTGTACGAGATAGAGTACTATGTAACCATAAGTATGTAATTTTTTTCAAAAAAAAAAAAAAAAAAAAAAAAAAAGTTGTATAAGAGCTATTTTTAAATATACTGTATTATGAAAATTTCTGTCCAGCTGATTACTGATTAATTATCCGTTATTCTGAAACCCCTATTTTTCATGAATTTTGTTTTGAAAATGACTGTATAATTTGCCATAATTTACATTTTCATTTGTCTGAAACGATACTTTGTAAGTTTTGTCTATAGGAAAAGAGTATAATTATAAAATATTTTTCATTACAATATATTCATATATACAAGGTACAAAATGTCATATATAAATTATGATTTCACAATATCCTCAACATTAAAATATTTCAATATGTTATTGTAAGAGTATAGTATTATATTATAATATCTTTTAAGAAAATGTTTTTACAAAACGTATTACAAAAATAACGATGAAAATAAACATAATGTTGTTTTCTAAAACATTCTCAGATGTTCCTTTTTAAAATATTTAATGATTCGAATTATTATAATGATATTCTAATAGTTTTTAAAGAAACCTCATTAATTAATTAGTTTATATTTAAATCAAAAAAGACAAACAGGAAATCATAAAATATATAAGGATCATTGTGTAGGTGTAAATAAGACTATTATTATATTTGTCACTTATAATAAGAAAGAAGTATACTGTATTGTTGCTATATTTATCATTTTAAAGTATAAAATATATATATACGAGTGTGAGGATGGTTAAAAAAGTAGTATATATGAAAGAGTACTAGTTGAAAGCTTCATCTATCATTTACGTGTCGTTAATTTGTGGATGGGTGGAGTGAAGTGTAGTATTTTTTTTTCTTTTCTGTTTTAAACTGTGTTTAAGCCGACTTAGATACTTTTTTTTTCTTATGCGATCTGTATATATGAGTTGTTTGGTGGGAGCAAAGGGAGAGAGAGAGAGAGATGAAACCTGGCCAACTGAACTATTTTATATAGGTGGGTGGGTGAATTCAAGAAATCTCTCTCTCTCTCTCTCTCTCTCTCTCTCTCTCTCTCTCTACTTCTTGTCTTTTTCAAACACCCTCAGGGATGGAACATTAGCATTATATACATACATGTAAAAAAAAAACTTTCTTTAACTAACATTATATATGTGCCAATGAAAAATAATACAAATCCTTCTGTGTCTTTTCTGTATCTTTTTTTACTATATTATTTTTATATATAATATTTTATATTATATATACTATTTATTTTATCTACTTACATAAAGATTATATATAATCTCTATTACATGGCATGCAAAGGATATAAAACTTAACAATGTAGGTATTACGTCATTATATTTATTTCTTATGTTATATTTTTTGTATGTTCTTATATAGTTTAATGTTACTCTTTTTTTCTATCACAATATCAATGTAGGAGTTTAAATGTATAACTAAGTGTAATTATCATCTTTAATAGAGATAACATTTTTATATTTACGATTATCATTTTCATAGAAAATAAAAGTTGGTACTGATTTGTAATACAAATGATAATTCAACATGAAAATAAAATTAGCATGATTTTGTAGACATTTTAAATCGTTTTTAAATACTTGAAGTACACAGAAAAAAAAATACAACTTATGGCAGGTACATGAACCCTGTATTTTGCAATAGGTACATTTTAATTTGGAACAGGTAGTAATTAACTACAATATCAGCTAATCTAATTGAGTAACACATTTATTGTAGTATATATTTTTTCGGCGGTTATTTCACGTATCTGACGTTACAATGTACCGCCGCCAATCACAGTCACCGCTCTGGTCACGTGATAAATTTAAGCCCCTCCTTCAAGATTTTTTACCCCTATCACGACCGTATCGGTACATTGTGACGTCAGATACGTGATATAACAGTCAAAAAGAAAATAAATAAAAATAAATACAAAATCAACGTGTTGGTGTCTAATTCATGGATAATAAGGTATGTTAATTATCAATCTAGTATTCTAAATGATAAACAAGTAAGTTGACAAGGGCTTTAAGTAATAATTTTTTTTTCGTGTATAGTATTTGAAAATATAATTACCATCTTAAATTGATGACTCAAAAATTTTTACATTGCTTAAAACACGGAGAACATTTTTTTTTTTTTATAAATATAGTTAGATCATCAAGTTGCTGAAATAATATATTATGCTTGTAATTCTAAAAAAATCCAAAATAATTTAATCGTTTTTTTTTTTACAACAGGTAACAAAAATGTCAAAATGCTCTAGAAACACAGAAAAATACATGAAAAAAACCTATATATGGAATACTTTTTAAAATTGCTGGTGGGTTACATGGAAATAAATCTACAATATAATTACGTTCAAACTACTTTTTTTACAGCACTTAAATCAATTTTTTTTTCTCTCTCTTATATATTTTTTTGTGTACTTAAATACATAAATTTTATTAAAAATACACGTCATAATAAACGAGAAAATAAAAAAGAAGAAGAAGTTGTCATAATAATTTATTACATTTCGAATTTATAATAATGTTCAATATGAATTAATATATCATTGAACACTTATTGGACTTTCAAGTAGTTGACATTATGAAGGAAAAGAAATGACTTAATATACAAATTATGTATAATATAAAAATATATTTTCAATTGCCATTATATTTTAATTGTTGTATTTTATATTAATTTATTACATAACAAAATAATATATATATATATTAAAAAAAACAGCACAAGGACTATAGTCTATAATGTTGCCAACAGATGAAAATATAACTTATAAAGTCTACTGTGATACATAAAAAATCTTGTATCTTTGAACAACTTACAAATGTTGAAAAAAAAAAAAATATTTACTATATGTATTACATAATATATTAAAATATATATTTTTATTATATTTTATATAAACATAGATAGAAATAGTATGATAAAAATATAATTTTATTATATAAGATATATTTTTAGTATTTATAATATGTGTGTTGTGTACATATATATAAAAAATAAATAAATAACAAAATAAAAAAGATTAAACTAATTGATGTTGAATAGTGTAATATAATAAGTAGACTTTATGATATCTACTATAGAAATATGTAATCAAATATCAATAATAAGAAATATAAATAACTTTTAGAATACAAATCAAAGAATCAGTTATATACAAGATAGTGAAATATGTAATGGTTGAACAAATTTTGTTAAATAAAAAAATTGCGTGGTGAGTACGTTTAAATTTTTAAATTCGATTTAACTTTTTTTTTTTTTATTGTATTAGCGGAGTAATAGAGTAACGTTGTAAGAATTGAAAATTGTAAAAAATTCACCCTAACTGCTAATAGTTATTCTATTTATGATACTCTATGCTAAAATTTTGAGTAAATATTTAAAATCAAAATAACCTTAATTTTACTTAAACATTATTAGATATAATTTACATATTATAGTCAGTTATTAACTGTTATTTGCATTTGTAAAATAATATCTAGCTGGTAATTTATAAACTTTATTATTTAGATCCAAAAATAAATGTTATTAAGGGTTGTATTTTGATGGCTTGTGTCTCAAAATATATGTATATAAAAAAAATGAAATTTTTATGATGCCATTTGAAAGTTAATAGCAACAGTTGATAAATTTTTCAGAACCCGAGACGTCCAGATAAGAGCGAAAATAATTATTGAAATTAACATGGGGTTCTAATGGGACTAAAAATTCACAAATCATATAATTTAAAATCTATAGCATGGTGACCCCCCAAATATTTTACATATTTGAAGATGTCAAAAATGCCATCTTTTTCTTTCTTTACAACTTATTAGTCATATCCCGCAGTAGCTGACTTTCCTTCTTAATTGACAATTAATAAATTGTGATTAAGACAACTATTGCTAATCTGTTAAACTTGACTAAACAAATAGATAATTTTGGCACAAAACTGTATAGAGTCATTCGTCATAATACTAAATTATAAACACAATTATCTTGACGTTAATAACTTTTGACCCCCCCCCCCCCTTGACAAACACAAAAATCATTAAAAATATCATATAGGTTTATAAAAATTTTAATTCTTTGATCAAAGTTATTAATTAAAAAGTATCTCTTTCATTTCATATAATAATATATAGACAAATAAATATTAAAAAAATAAAAAAAGATAATAATTATATTAATTTTACTCTCGTTCAACCAAATATCCATTTTGAGTACTAATATTAATTGTTAACCGAGAGAGATATTAAATTTTGAAATAATAATTCTATGGTACTGGATTAGAAATACATTTTACAAATAAAGTTAAAGGGTTCTTGTTCCTGGCCTCAAAAAATGAAATAAAAAAACGTAAAATTCATGAAATGGGAGCATCGTTCATACACATATTAAATCCTTCAACTCTTCTGTATCCTCACAATTGGGGTTGAAAAACTGTTATGTAGGCAACTTTAGGAATTCATGACGTCACCAATTCCTGGTCTACAATAGAAATTGTAGCACGGGTTGCCTACTTTACAAGTTTGTGAGAGAAGGGTTAAGGCACCAAATATGTGTATAACATTATGTGTTTACTATTATTATAAAATAGTTCCGTCTCATGAATTATCATTAAGAGGAAATTTGTTTTTGAGGCTAATAGCTCTTTAAGATAGTTTGTTTTAAAAATAATTACTGCAATTATCGGATCAAACATTGCAATGCTCGATTATGCTTGATTACTATTGAAGTTATTCCTCAATCGTTATTTTTGTGGTTCCTATTGGACTATCTATTTACATTATAAACATATCTAACTACAAATAAAACCACTCTAAACTACTCTGTTAACTCTGATATATATTTTTTTGTTATACACGTGGGTGGGCTAAAATAATATATTTTTTTTTATGACATTAGTAACATTTTTATATTAGAAATAAAATTACCGCAATATATTTCCAGTGGCGGTTTACAAGTTACTTTTTTTTTATTCTTCTTATTTACTTCTTTATAATGTGAATTATTTTCAATTACTTCCAACAACTTGTAGAAAAAAATATATAAGAAATGTAATTTTATTAAATACGTCTTTAGATTTTAAATTTATATATTTAATTTAAAGATAAATCAAAGCAAGTACAAATTTTTTTATTATCAGTAAATAATGATATGTAAATTGGTTTTAATTAGAAGTGTGAGGGCGTATGACTAATGGTTTACTAAGATTTTTTAAATTATAGAACTAATCTTAAGACTTCCTTAAATTAAATGTAAGAAAAGTGTTTTTTTATTTCTTTAATTAGACTTCTAAAATAAAATAAAATTTAAGATATTTCAACATTAGTCTTTAGATCATAATGTACCCAGTACATAAAGTTACGTTTTTTATTTTTATTAAAGTTTAAAAGTACAAATGAATAACAGAAATAAACAATTAGATTTTTTTTTTCATGTTACACCACAAAAACATGCAGAAATAAACTTTTTCAGTGTCATATACATATTATGCGTTTACAAACGTAGATCTTGGTATATAGGCATTTTGAAAGAGTTAGCAGTGGAAATTTTGAAAATTAACACCTTTATATTATTATAGTCTATTTGTTATCGTTACCTATTTACATAATAATAATAATATAGATTTATTAAGCAAAAAATATTGTGCAAACATACAGTCAAAGTCACAAATTATAGATGGAAGTACATTTTAAAACAATTATCTGTATAATAAAAATTTGGAGTAGAGTTTTTTTTTTATGTAAATCTTTTACCGTATTTAGTAACAAAAACATTTTTAACAATATGAAACAATTTAATAACAAAAATTAATTTATGCAAACTACAAACTATATTAATAATAATTAATATATTTATGTTTTCAATATGAGAAATAATAACATAATAAAAATAAACAATCTATATTATTTCATAATAAAATATAATAATAAAAATATATGAAGGGAGTATATACTCTATAATAATATTATATGAGAAGATTATATGGCATAAAAATATGAGTATCCAGTAGCTAAAGTATAATATGAGTTGCATATGAGTGACTGTATGTTGACTTGAGAGTTGAGAGAGAGAGAGAGAGAGAGAGAGAGAGAGAGAGAGAGAGAGAGAGAGAGAGAGAGAGAGAGAGAGAGAGAGAGAGAGAGAGAGAGAGAGAGAGAGAGAGAGAGAGAGAGAGAGAGAGAGAGAGCTGCTATATCAAAATAAGTGACACTCGTTACATTCATACAGCAACTTTATTTATAATAAATAATAACCCAACAATTTATTTGTATTTTTTTTTCTTATTCTCGTTTATAATAAAGTGTTCTAACAAACAACCCATGCATATTCAACTATATAATACAAAATAATATATAAAGTCAAATTCAATATTAAATTTAATATCAACGTTAAATTTTATTCCTGAACTTTAATTATTTACTGTTGTATGGATTCTTTATATACCATAATTAAAGTACAACTTATATTTTAATGGAAATTTGATAGGGGTAGCATCATGATTGAAAATGCCCATCTTCGTTATTCTAATGATGGCAAAATCAAGATAAAGTAAAGCACCAGTTGAATAAAATACTGACGATTGTGATACGATATATTTTAACATTTAAATTTAGCTAATATTTTTCTTATAAGAATAGTTAGTAAATTTAGCGCATATTAATGGTAAAATATAGTATAATAATGAAGAAGACTATTGATTTTTGGGACAGTTTTTGATTGCATATTTAGAAAAAGTACTGTATAACAAGTAGATTCTAATAAAGTCAATATTTACCTTTATTAATTACTGAAATGTAATTAATAAAGGTAAATATTGACTTCAATAGAATCTACTAGTTACTTTTTTCTTAATATATACAAGAAAATATATAAATAATAACATGCTTATAATTTTAATTTCATAACAGCAAGAGTATTACAATGATTTGATTTCATAATATTTTAATACAGTATACTATAAACAAGCTATAAATTAAAACTACACCCTGGCCAAAATAAGATCAGAGACTTTTACAACCGGATGCACCTCTTTTTCTGAACCAATTTTCCACAGAGAAACAACAAAAATTTTCAGGTGATCAATGTAATATTGCAGTTAATACGAGTTAAATTGTATTTCTATAACTTGATTAGAATCCGAGAAAAGGGAGTGCATTCGGTTGTAAGAACCTCTCTTCTTATTTTGGTAATGGTGTAAATAACTATGAAATTGAAACATCCTTGATAGTAATTAATAAAATATTGTTAACTTTCTTAACCTCTATGATTTTTTTAATCCAAAATTGTAAATCCTTTAAAGGAATAGACCATAGAAAAACATAAGCATTTATATCATGAAACACTTGATGGGACTTACAATAAATAACTTTAGTTTGTCTCAAATCACAACAGTAGCCCAGTAGCAGTGATCAGAAAATTCAATTTATGTAACCCACACAACATTTTCATACTAATTTTTGCATGTTTCTGACGTCATAAACATGAATAGTCACTCAAATTACATACTTTACAGTATTTTCACGCTTTCTCGTGGGGCTACATTAACATTCTAGTAAAAATTGTCAACAGTTTTTAAGATCCCATTTCATGTTTATTCATTAAAAAGCACATGTTGTTTTATGTGGTCTATGGCTTTAAAAATTGAATTAAAAATAATATGTGAATATCTTTTCTACATCTTCAACATTATCATAAATTAGACTGTTGAATTATAATATATAAAAAGAGAATAAAGATGAGTATGCATTATTATATTTTTTTTCTTCTTCTTCTTCATCTTCTTCTTTCATTTTATATTATATGATGACCTTAAATAATAATAAGTATAAATAAGACTTGATATGTACTTTACATGATGGTGACAGTGAGTACTTTAACAAACATACATGTATAACTGCTGGTTAAACATTTTGCAGATTTAAAAAAGTGATTAACTACTTACTTTTATAGTACCATGCAACTCAAAGCTTGCTTCATTATTTATTGTGTTCAAAAAAAAAAAAAAAAAAAAAAAGCATCGTGAGAATTATTCTATACATATTTCATGATTAATTATTATGATAATTTTTTGTGTTTAATTATTCATTGATATAATATAATTTATTTTATACAGAAGTAAAAAAATTCTATATTATATAGTTATAATAAATAATAATCATAAATTAAATGTGACAAATCATTGATTATTTTACTTTATATAAGGTTTTGTTTTATTATTATATAGAAGGTGTGAAAACAGAAGTTGATGTTGATATTATATTTCATGAGGTGATAAATGTAGTGTTTATTTCTCTCTCTCTCTCTCTCTCTCTCTCTCTCTCTCTCTCTCTCTCTCTCTCTCTCTCTCTCACTAGCAGATTACTTGGATGATAAAAAGTAGAGTGTAAAACATCAAAGAAAATTTCTACTATATCAAAGTATATAATATTCATAGTGACATTTAGTTTCACTAACAAAAGAGCTTTAAATCGTATAGGTACGTTTTTCTATGACGATTAAGATTTTTTTTTTTTAACAAGTTCATGTATTTCAAATCATTATATTTTTATGTAATATTTAAATCTTCTCATATCCACACGTGAGTGATATTTAAATCGTCTATATGATATTCTCTATACTATAAACATAAACTTTGTAAAATTCACATAGTATTTAATATCTCTAATACTAAAAACAGATTCTAGCACAAATATTTTAATATCTTTCTAATTTTTAATAATTTTTTTAGTACTGTTATGGAAGTAAACTTAATTATTTGTTCACGAATTCAGGAGCAGCAAATAGCGATAAAAATCCACTACCAGTACTTATAATAATATGTGATAACTCTACTGTGCGTATATTTAAAATTTTCAAATAGTAATTGAACATAGAACAGATTTTAAAAAAAATGAAAAAGTGTAGTGTAAGTTATTTATTAAAAATAAAGCTATGATTCAGAAACTGCAAGAAAATTATCATGCTAAAGGAATTATACGAACTATACCTGGAAAATCTTACGAATGTTCGAGTATTCTTAAATAATCATTTATTTACCTTATCTGCCATTTGTAATGGGCAATATCTGTGGATAATAATAATAATGCAAACTGAAGTTGCCCTGGCTATAGGGTGTATTAATTCATGTTTAAATCATATGTTATTGGATCACTCAATAACATGGGAAGCATAGGAAAATGACTCATTTTGCCAGTTTAAAAATACTATAACCAATATTTTTGAGAGCATTGGTTTTGTGTTAATAGGTTAATTGAATTAGTATCTCAAGTATGTAAGAAAAATAATGATTATAAAAAAATAACCGATTTCCCAAAGAAAATACCCAAAAATGAATTTTGTCCTATGCGGAGCAATGTTATTCATTACTCCAGTATGGCATCCAAGTGCATCAAATATGACGTCATGCGCATACACCCTATAATTACTAGAAACTCTGGTTAAGATGACATATGATCACAAGTAGACTTTTAATTTGCAGTTAAAATAATTGACGGAAAGAATTTATCGTGGAACTATATAACTGTAGATTTTGCATTTAAAGTTCTACAGTGTTTATTATTACTAATTTGCCAGTAGGTGTTATCAATCATAACACTAAAGTAAACGTTTGTTTATCTATAAAATCTTAACCACATTTAATGTTTAAGTAATTTAAGAGTTCCTATTTTAGACAGCTAAATCATTATATGTTATACGAATATTTATTTATACTGTTCACATAATGCTACTTTAACTACATATACAAGAATATTACCTACTTCACACTAGAGCTGTGGAAAATATCCGGTTTATTGGAAACCGGTTTAAAATTTACGCGATTAACCGGTTTCGGCAAATCTGAGAAACCGAAAAACAAAAATAAAAAACCGAATTGAAAATTTTCTACCGAAAAATCGAAAAAAATTAACGATTTTTATATTTGTTGATCAAACTGAAATACTTTGATTTTTAAATTTCGATTTTTGGTTTTCATTACAAGAAAAAAACGTCATAAATTGTTTTAACTTTGAACTATATAGTTGAGAAAATAGTTAAAAATATATTCTTTTTAAAATAAATCATTATATAATTTATATATTTAACCCAATAAAGTTAAAACAATTTTTTTTTCATTTTTATGTTATTTGCAAAAAAAAAGTTTTATTAATAAATTAAATAAAATTATAAAATTCATTATTATCCTTCATAATAAATGCAATTTAATGTAAATATTGCATCGCAACATTTTTTTCTGATGCCATTTGATTTTATAAAAGAAAAAGTGAAAGATAATATGAGATAGTGCATTTAACGTAATATCATATAGCCATAAATATTAACATTTTAATGTAAAATAATTAAATTAAGAATTTTATAGAAACAAAAAATCGTTTTAAAATTAATGATTTTCTAACAAGTAAAAATAAATAACGGTTTTTACGATTTTTTAACGTAAAAATCGAAATCAAAATCGAATCACCGAAAGTTCGATTTAACCGAACCGATAAATAATTTTTTCGATTAACCGGTTTTGAAATTTTAACGATTTTCCACAGCTCTACTTCACACCATGATAAATTGTGTAAAGATTAACTATATTTAAATATAGTATAGAAAACTTAAGAAATAGGGTATTAAAATCAGTAACCGTAGGGCATTGTTAGTCATTTTTGTTCTTTTTTTTTTTTTTTTTAAACTTTTACACCCTTGAGAATGAAATTTAATTATTAATTTTGGATTCAAAAGATGATTCATATAGAGTATAGAGATATTCTTATTTCAATATTATGATAAGAAAGAAGAAATTTTACTGACCCAGGCAGTTTATAAGTAACAATAAACATGAAATAAATATATGTTCGTTTAATTGAAAATAATTTTGGGTAGTTTCGTCTATAGTGTATAGCAAGCTATACGTCGAACGCTGTTGGACTTCGAACAAATCGAGGATAAAGGGCATTTTTCACGTTTTATGTTATAATTTTGCCACTTTTTAAAATCATTAAATGTAGCTCTATTTTTGTTATTCTTAAAGCCATAGACCACATAAAACAACATATATTATGCTTTTTAATGAATAAACACAAAATGGGCTCTTCAAAAGTGATAACAATTTTTACCAGAATGTTAATGTAGCCCCTCGAGAGAGCGTGAAAAAACTGTAAAGTATGCAATTTGCGTGAAAATTCATGTTTATGACGTCAAAAACATGCAAAAATTAGTATGAAAATGTTGTGCGGGTACGTACGTTGCAAAAATCAAAATTTCTGATCACTGCTACGGAGCTACAGTTGGGTTTTGAGACAAACTAAAATTATTTATGTAAATCCCATCAAGTGTTTTATGATATAAATGCTTATGTTTTTCTCTGGTCTATTCCTTTAATGACAATTTATCAAAAATTTCGAAATAGCTACAAAAACATATAACAATAAGAATTTATTTAATATAATGTTCTAAAATTGAGTCAGAGGTATAAAAATACATACATTTCTTTGATCTTAGAGTTGCACGTAAATAATAAATTACGTAATTTATGCTGCATATGTCATAATAGTATAAATGATACTAAAATAGAACAATATAAGCATATAATTATGCTGTATAACATAATATTTATGCTACATAGAAATTATGAAGTACAATATAGCATAAAGTATGTTACACAGCACATGTGCACATATTGTATACTGAAAAATGTACTAGTGTAATAATTACATAGTTATTTTTGTTCATGTGAGATCAAAACATATGGGACTTAAAAGTTTTGCATCTTGACTTTGAAAATCTGAAGACATTTTTTTACAGCGGGTGGTATATTTATAATTACGAATGTGAGAGGTTTATATAAAGCAAACAAGGCAACCATTGCCAAACACATAAGAATTTTGTAAGTTATTTCTTAGTAACACTAATCGACTTACACCTACACATAATATTACTCTCTGTCTCTGTCACTCTTTTCTCTCTCGTTATTTCAAAAGTGACGTATCAAAACCAATGTCACAACCTTTTTTCTCTCTTATTTCATCATAAATAATTACACTGTCTGATAGAATCTTGTTCTCTGTAATGCATAACATTGCAAACAACAAATCATAATAATAAACTATATCAAAATTAATTAAATTAATTTTAATTTTATATAATATTTATATAGAAATCTATAAAAAAATGTTTGAATAATGAAAAATGTACGTGTGTAATATTTGCATTGTGTACTGTCTGTTTGGTATAAAGTGACACAAATATCGTTGAATATGCCATTATAAATTCCCACTTTTTACCTAACATACAGTACTATATTTTTGTTAAGTAATATAAGGAATAAGTTGGAATCATAATGAGGGGTTTTTCCTAGATAATTTTTCTTCGTTCCTTTAATAAATAATTGCAACGATTTTAGATACTAGGCAAAATGCAATATAGAAAACTACTATCAGTTGGAATAAGTATTGAGCATTGCTATACTATACAATGACACCTATAATATAGGTGACCTTTATTGTAATATATTTTAACTGCTATAGGATAGGTATTAGTATAGTATATCAATAACTATTAGCTATTAGGTTTATACGAACCATAGTACGAACCAAATGCAATTAACAGGATTTAGATACCTGTCATTAGTAGATTTTCTTTTTTCATGAAATAATTTATGCTACATATATGCTGCATAATTAGTATAGTTACTATATAACGCTATATATAACTATTATGCTGTATAGCATAATTATTTATATTGTTCTAATTTAACAACATGTATTATGCTATAATGACAGATAAATGCAGTATGAATTACGTGTATGTAATAAATTTTTACGAAAAAAAAAATCCTAGTTGAAAAAAATTCAAAGGACCGTGTGAGTGATTTTTTACCTTTTTTGGCCTTTAAATAAAATATATTTATAATTAATAATTTTCTTCTTAATATACGTCTACATTTTCCTATATTTATTATACAAAAAAACAACTAATGTGATATCCATGTTTATATATACAAATAAGAAAAACAATGAGTACTTATAAGTCCTTAATAAATCCCTATTATAAATTAAATTTACTTTACCAGCAATAAGTATAAAGTTAGGTAGTTTCTCGTGTATTTCTCTATAGAGATGAATATTAATTCAGTAAAGAGGTAAACAAATAATACTGATACAATCACACACACACAAACTGTATATTATTATACACATAATACAGCAGAGATAATATAACTATAAATTTATTCAAGAAGTTTAAAGACATATTAATAAATGTATAAAGTTTAATATGGAGACAAGATTAATATATGACATGATCGCGTGATTTGTTTTCAAAATGTCACAATTTATTTTTTCACCTTACGTTGTATTCAATGTGTATTGAATTATGTGATGGAAATTATATGTCAAATATATTTATTATCAAAACAATAACTCAATGGTTTTAAATTGTTAAGAAAATGTTAAATGTATTTTATTATTATTTCTATAAAAAATAATCATGTTATTATTATCTTTACTTTTTTTTTTTTTTTTTTTTTTGCTTTTTTAAATAAACAAACATATTAAGAACTAAATAAATAATCGTCCTTATTCAAAATTATGAAAAGGGGGGGGGGGGTAACATTGAAAGGGCGAGGTTTAGGCCTGACAAATGTCTGGCCCACTCATACACCTAACATATACATTCAATAATAATAATAAACAAATACTCAGACAAAATTGGCTAAAACTTAAAAAACAACTACAACAACAAATTAAAAAAAAAATGATCTTTTATTTATTATTTATTTATTTATTTATTATTTTTTTTGTTTGTTTATTAAAAAAATTCCCATTTTAAAGACAAACATTTAAGAGCGGTTTTGCAAATTATATATATATTATAATACAGTAAATTGACGACTGAATTAATTCTTATACAAATGTATTACTTAATGTTTCATAATCCAGTGACCTTATAATAATTGTAATGACGTATATAATACATACATCGTGCAATAAATGATGGATACCATCATAAAATAAGTATTGAAACTTAAAGCATGACTGCTCAACATTTTATAGTGAACGATGAGCCTATGTCAAGTAAAAATAAAGTAATATTACATGCTTGTGGGCGGAAGATGTTACAAGTAATGAGTGGGGGAGTATAGTGTAAAATTGAGAATAAAAATATATTATTTTTCTTCGTGATTATGAAATATTTCGCAACTTTACAAGTCATCCTCTCTCTCTCTCTCTCTCTCTCTCTCTCTCTCTCTCTCTCTCTCTCTCTCTCTCTCTCTCTCTCTCCTTTCTTCTTCGTCATCATAAGCTTTTAACAGGAATGAATAATTTTACTTGTAAAAGCATATATATACTGTATATTTAAAAATCATATTTAGGATCGGCTCGAGCAATAACAACCCTGTAAGAAATTTATATACATTGTCAAAGTATATAGTAAATTTCAACCAGATTATTTCTAGGTCATTATTTATTTTATTGTTACAACAAATAAATAAATAAACTTAAAGAGATCAATTTTCTGTATCTTACAAGGAGAGAAAATAAAATCCAAATTTTATAAAAGTATCTTCTTGGGGGAAAAAAAAACTTATTAATTATGAATATTTCTATAAAATGTAAATTGAATGTTATGTATTGGCTCTTTATGCTAAATAAACATAACTTATCTTACTATAAATACAAGTGGTAACAACAATGATATTAGTAATAAATAATCACGAACTTCTTTTTTAAGCTTTCTAAGAGTCACTTTACAGTAAAAATACTTCTTCTACAGCACATAAATCCATACGGTGACAGAATGACGCCTACAAATACCGGAAATACGTGTTAATCTTATGAAGACAGCTAATTTAGTTATTTTTTTCACCAACTTAACCTATATTATGTCACACATTGTCATGGACCGCAATAAATATCTTTATTAATATATATATTTTTTTTTTATTGATCAAAAATTGGTTTACAATTTACAAGCCAAGGTATAAACCTTATTGGCTTGTTCACTTAAGGTAATAATACAGGATTGTTATTATTAATTTATGTATAATATATATTTTTTAAATTAATTCTTATTTAAAATTTTCTATATATCAGAGCATGATAATAAAAAATAATCATAAACATAAAAAAAACTTTAGTGAGAATATATACATTTTCATAAAGGTTTGACCGACCCTTGACGCCGCATATTTTTTCTCTTCTTGTTATTATCTTTCACTATTTACAAGTAACATTAAATAGTTTAATATTTACCTCTCCTGAAGAGTATAATATACCAAGTATGTATGTAAACTTCATGACAATTAGTAATGCATTTAAGCACATAAAAAATAATTTCAACATCATCTTATATGATAAAAGTAAAGAAAAAAAACTTCTTTTTTTCTTCTTGTATTAAATACAAGTAAACATAATATAAGAAATTTTTGTAATAATATGCAAAAATGAACAAATTATTAAATTGTAAACATATTTTAATGTTTTGTTTTTTTACATATAATATATAAATATAAAGGTGTATTTAATAGTTTATAATTATTATAATTAATATTTTATAAATATTGATTAATAATATTACTTTATTGAATAATGATTTAAATATTAAATTAAAATTGCACTTATGTACTGTGTTTATATATTATATAATAAAAAAATTATGAATACTGGTACTTTTAACTGTATAAAGAAAACATTATAAAATAATTGATGTAAATAACTCTTATTTTATCGCCTTTTATAAACATAATATAGGCAAGAAAATTGAATAACATTTAAACATTTTTTTTAAGTTACTCTAATTTAAGACGTAATGGTAATAATGTTCTATAGTAAAAAATATTTTAATTTGACTTATAAATTCATTTCCGTGATAATTTTCTTGCATGTTGTGATTTTTGTTAATAATTTTATAAATAACTTGATTGTTAATGGTTACTGCACGTGAAATACATGACGTAATTTATGTTTTAATGGATAATTTCTATATCATGTAGATTGAATCCATTGAATGTTGTTGTTATTGTTTTATAATTAGAGAAATAATTATTGCTAAATAATATAACTGTTATGCTATATATATACACGGAAAAAAATACGTACGTAATAATCATATGCTAGCTCATTTTCAGCAATACAGCATAATTTATGGTATACTGCATAAATATTATGTTATATAGCATTAATGTACAGCATAATTATTTATGTGGTTCTAATTTAGTATAATTTATGCTACAATGACATAAATGCAGCATAAATTACGTAATTTATATTTTTTCCATGTTACATTATAGTCACTAAAGCATAAATTTTGTTGTTTTGAATAAATGTTGATGAAATTCAGAAAGCATGATTATTATTTATATTTGTTCTTATTTGTATAAAAAAAATTATCCAAAGTTCATTAAATATTTATTTAATTAAGTAAGCATAAAACACAAAATTAATAATTTATTTTAATAGACATTACCATTATTAGGCAATAAACAAACCCTACGTCTAAAAGTAATGAAGAAAATCCAACCCTTATGGAACAACAACATAGATTTAGCATAAAATATTTTCCCAAAGTAATTTTTCATCATCTGAATGTTAATTTTCTTCTCTTTTTGTGTCTATTTATTGTTTTACAGTTTAAATAAAAAATTCCAAGAGAAAATTTTTCTTGTGCAGTTGAAAATATCGTAATTTTTTACTTACCGAATGAGCATTGCGTTTCAACAAAATAAAAGTTTTATGGTCCACATCATACGTTCAAAATACAAATTCAGATTTACTATATATGTTATGAATTTAGAATATCACACTATGAATATAAAAGTATATTAAAACCATATTAAAACAGTGACAAAGAAAAACAATAGCAATATTTATTTTCAATTAAATAAAAATGCTATATATTTACAATACAAAAATTATTTTGAAAATAAACAAATTATATTATTTCACTCAACGATTTCAATTATTGTTCTATACTCCCTAAAGTAATCAATTATTATTTTCATTGATTTATACAGTAGAGAGTATAATTCAAACATGTGGTCACACTTCAAAAAATATATTATAACTTATTTTAAACTATGCATGTTTAAGCATAATCATATGTAACCGCAATTGAAAAAAAAATCATCTTCTTTCTCTATTAGAAAATCAATGATTTCTTTAACGATCTGTTATAATAAATAAAATAAGGTGAATGACATAATATCTATACTATATTATTATTGATTAACTGTGATTTTTTTTATTCTTTTTTTCCCCTTCAGTAATAATAATAATAAAATATAGTTCTATAATAATATGAAGGTGAGAAATTTAAATTACTCTTCTGCTATTCAGTAGCAATAGAAAACTAAAACTTAAGACGGAAAAAAAATGCCGACTGTCAGCGTTTTAACGATTATCCTTGAAGACCAATCAAATGTGAGATAATGATACCTTCAGATTTCTAACAGAAGCTATCTTGTGCTATAATATTAACTTTAAAATAAAAAAATATATAATATACTGTCCACCATACAATTTAGTTACCATCAAAGATTTTTTCTTTCTTTCTATTTCAAACTTAAATATAAAATACTATTTTCAGTAGCAAAAATTCCTATTAAATTAGAGTTTATAAAAAAAAAATCACTGTGCATAATTATATAGTAAATTTATATTTAGAATTTTTTTTTTATATATGTTGTATATATGTAGAAATTATTTAAATATATATTAATATTTTGATTTATGAACTATAGTAATTTATATTTTATTTTAATGTATTAAAATAGTACAGAATTTTTAATATATTTTAATAGCTATTTTTATTGCGCTTTTAAAAAAAGGATATATATAATAAAAAAAAATTAAAATATATTTTCCAATTCAATTCATTAAGAAAAACTATTAAAAATATTTTGATTTATAGTTCATTTTTAGATTTTTGTTTTTCTAAAAAGTATATTGTAAATCAAAAATTCTTGTCAGCAAAAATAATATTTTTGTTTTTATATACTGTAAATTAAGGTAAACCACCGTATAATCACATTTTTTTGATAATAATAATTTTTATATTACGTGTTTTTCCATCCTAATATTTTCTATTCCCACGACAAAAAAATACCACAAAATTTTTGAGATATAGAAAAACAAAAATATAAACTTCACCGCCCTCTAATACGTATATTATTATTGCCTTAAGGGTTACGCCTTATACGGCTACTGTAGTTTTTTTTATTTTTTTAATTCATCTTATTATATGATGAGTATTATTCGTTGTTACGTACCACCTACTCTCTTTTTGAACCTGCTGTCAACCTTGTTTTCTTTTTCTTTCTTTCTTTTTTTTCTTTTTTTTTTAAGCACCCACTCATTTAAAGTATTAAGCAAGACAAGGGAGATTTTTATTTTACTTGGTGACATTGTAGTTACAAAAAAATAAACGAGGCCCACCCACTTTAAGTAATCACTTTTATATATAAGTATCTTTCTATGTACATTACTTCGCAAATTGAATTAGATTAACTTTTAATATACAGTGTATTACTTATATAGTAAAGAGATTGCAAAATAAACCTGCTAAAAAAGTTTTATAGTTTTGTTCAGGCACTATGACACATATAATTTTATATATTGTACTCTATTGCCTATATTGATATATAATTTATTCGTATATGAAATCTTTCATTGACTTATTTCAAAGGATCAGTACATGAGAGTGACTGGTGTTTCTCTACAAAATACATGGTGTTTCTATCAAGCAATAGAGTAGAATTTTACACCCCATTGCCTGTACCTTTTCATTGTTTTTTTCTCATACTAGAAATAAATTGATAAAAATTTAGAGAACGGTTAAGTTTTATGAAAACTTTCAATCTTAAAGCGCACAAAGGTTATTAAGGTATTTCGTCCAGAGCAAACTGAAGTAAAATCTTGTACTTTTTTTTAAATTTAAACAATGTAGAATTTGATATTTATCAAAATTACTAAATTTGATAAAAACACACGAGACAAACTGGAGAGATGAATATTTATTATCTTTTCTGCAAATTTTTTTTAAATGTATAATGGCAAGAATTTACGATCTACACTATAGAATATTTTTAATGATTGCAGTCTTAATGATCAAATTGGTTACTTAATTAATGCGTTTATTATGTAACAACGAACTGGATCACTTAAACAATTATAATGCAAGTCGTGAATTTTGTTTCAAACTTAGAAAAATTAGTTTACAAAATAAATTCTTAAAAAAAAAAAAAAAAAAAATCGAAAGATAAAAAGTTAAGACTTTCTTTAATAAACTATTTTATAAATATCATGACAATGAACTTCAAGTGAAAAAGAAATACAACCTTTAATGGTTTTGAAATCTTTATGCAATACTATATTGAAAACAAACATATAATAAAGACTGGTGGTATTGTTTAAGATAACAAATAAAGTTAAAACAAATATATTTTCTTATTACAGAATACAAATAATGTTACAATATAAACAGTAACAACATTATTTTATATATTTATTTATTATATATATATAATACGCAACAATGGTAAAGTTTAATAGAGACATTGTTAATCTAAACGGTAAGTGACGTGAAAATAAATTAGTTTAACTATAGAATAAAGACAAGTATATATAATGTCAATCAAATATGTCAATATTATTTCTACCTTTGTTTTTGTTTTTTTAGTTCGCTATGACAATGTGTGAATTAAAGTTATAGTCAGTGTAAATAAAGAAATTTCAAAATATTATCAAACACAGGTTTTGCTGTTTCTTATGATAGAAGGTATCCTTCAAGGGAGCCTCTCTGGCCTCAAAGCATGAAACATGAATTTTGTAAAAAAAAATAAAAACAAACATACATATTGTTTAGAGTTAAATACATAAATAAATAGGCATATTTTCACTCATCTCAAACCACTAAATACAAACTAGGGTTTAAAAAACTGTAAAATAGGCAACTTTTGGAATTAATGACGTCACGAAATCCGGGTCTGTAATAGAAATTGTAAAGCGGGTTGTCTATTTTATAAGATATTTCTCTACTATGTGAGAAGGGTTATATAAGGGACGTAATATTTGTATGTATTAATAGTCCCATCTTGTGATTCATCTTTATATGATTATACTTTGAAATACTTCCAAATTTGCCTCGCGAAATCATATAAAAAGTATTTAGCATAATAATTTGTATTTAGTACTTAATTTCTATATTTCAAATTATTTAAAATCCTGTCTGACATCAATCATTTTAGTAATAAAAAATTTATCATTAATCATGAGTTTATAGCTGAATTTTTAAAAATTAAATTTGAATTCTTACTTGTTTCCAATAATGGTTTTTGAAACTTGGCAAATATTAACTGTATCTTTAAAAAGTATACTTTCATTTTTTTTTTTTTTTACAGTCAGATTTATTCTACTTTATTAATGATTGTCAGTTAGAAGATATTTTTGTTCTAATATAAAAAGCATGAGTATCAAAATTAAGATCTATATTTGTCAATCACTTTTATAATCTTACTATTGACTATTATACTATTTCTAATGAGCATTAAAGCGCATATTTTATTCATTCTAAATAAAGATTTTAAATATTTAAATTAAAATTAAAAATGAAATTGATGTTTGACTGTTTTGACTGATTTGTCAATACGTTAAATATGTTTTACTTTTTCATTTAAATGTATAGTAATTAATTTTAATAACTTATTTAGCAATGTGTCAAATATGTCTAAAAAACTTTCAATTCATACCAATATTAATGGTTCAAAGTGCTAAACTTAACATGTTTTTTACTCCTCCCTTTGTTTGCATAGAAGATTTTTTTTTACCTTTTTTTCTTCATAAGGCTGTTTAATATTTTAAAGCTCACTTAATTTTTTATATAGAAAGTTTTCATTACTCTTGTTAGTTTTAACTTTAGTTAATTAATATTTACATAAGTTATATAACAGTTAATACGTCTGTACGAAAGTTAAAAAAAAAAGTATGTTATCTTAAAGATAAACTAGTAAATTGTGAGTAAAAAATATTCGTGCCCACATAAATGAATTTCCTTTAACCCCACCTCCTCCCCTCTAAAAAAAAGTGACATTTAACGAGCAATAAAAATGTGTGCAGTTTTTATATGAATAATAAAAGAATAATGTTACGATGATACATTGCTATCATACATCAAAAAAGGTATTATTGCAGAAAGACATGTAATATTGTATGTATCACAATTTTTTTTTATTATATACGAGTGAGAAAGATAATTTATGAAAAAAAAAATCGTCATGATTTTCTTACTTTTTATAACATATTATATACTTTATCTCTTCTCTCTCACTCTCTCTCTCTCTCTTACTCTCACTCAGCCTTATACATAAAGTATACCCACCCTCACTCTGTACTGTACACGACTTGTAATTTGTAAAGGTGGAGCCCATTTTATAATAAGTAACTTACACAACGCGTTATCGATGTTTTGGAAAAAATATATATATATATTTTAACAAGTGAAGTGTTCTTATAGTATTAAAAAAATACAAAAAACTATATATATGGGAAAATATAATTACTTTACACAGAATGTAATTTTAATTTAGTAAAGGTCATATTTAAGGGTCAAGAGTTAACGCTACTTCAGGTTGTTAACCAAAGTGGGATGCTAAGTAATAAGAAGGAATGATGCAATTTTAATTGTTATAAATTATCAAAAAGGTTTTTAAACTTTTAAAAAATTTGCTTAAATTATATTGTGGGAGGATTCTATAATTAATAATATTTTTCTTCATTTAAAATTTTTTAACTGTTTTTATAGAAAAATATGATAGTTTTTTTTATTTAATTATTCTTTCTTTCTCTCTCTCTCTCTCTCTCTCTCTCTCTCTCTCTCTCTCTCTCTCTCTCTCTCTCTCTCTCTCTCTCTCTCTCTCTCTCTCTCTCTCTCTCTCTCGTGCACAGCGAGTATTTGGATGATAAAATCAATTTGTAATCTTACTAATCTACATATAATAATTAATAAACATAAAAGCAATTGCACAAACTGATTCGGGATACGATTCATCAAAACATTAACAGGTCACCGAAAAGCTTAAAATCAACGATTCTATAGGTACGATAGGACACGCTAATATTGATTGTCAATTTTTGGGCGAAATTCCCTATCTTTTAACATTGAACAAATGACACGCGAAATTTCAAAAAATCGTTCGTGTCCTATCCTATCTGTAGAATCGTTGCTTAAAATACCTAACCATATGTTTAGAAATCCTATAGGGTCTTCAAATTTTTAAGTCCTTTAGGCAAATTAAGTACCTAAATGAATCCCACCCCATGAAAGTTTACTTAAATATCTATTTCAAAACGTACCCAAGTAAATTAAAATAAATGTACGTTTTATATAAGACATGTGTATACTAAAATTATAGCTACGGTTCTAAATACTTTTAAATGTGTTTATCAATAATTATAATACATAATATAATCAAAAATATGTATATATATTTAATTGAGATCTCAAAATGTAGGAAAAAAAAATATTTCACCGTTTTATCAGAGATGATCTACATTTTTGACCACACACTCTTTTCTTACTTTATCTTTAAGTTTTGTTTACTTTTGCTTGCAGCTATATTTCCTGCTCCTTACCAAAAGATCTAATTCACTCTCCCACAATTTCTTATTGCATCAATAAAAAAAATCAAAACAAAGCTACTTCTTACTGTAGCTTCATCAACTTTTATAGCTCATTATTTTTCTTTATATACAGATTAATATAATATTTTTTCTTTCAATTTATAAAAGATTGATATCAATAATGTATTAACTTATATATAACTATAGAGATTTGAGGTTACAGATGTTTATTTTCAAATAAATTTTAGTTGTATAGTGTGCTTAATCGCTTGCTGCCATCAGGATATTGGATAACAATTATATAATATTTAAGTAATTTGTACAAATGAGTTTCAGTTACGTACTTAATTATTTAAGTTTCCAAGAAATCTATTACGTAGATCGATAACTTCAGAGCTTTGGTCGCAATAAGTAGTAAGTAGTTAATTGCAATCAGCTGAATGAAATTTATGAAGACAGGAAAAAAAAAAACTGAAGCTTTGCGTAAAATACTTTAAGATGATAGAAGGGGGTCATCATACAAATTTTAAATTGTGTGAAATTTTAAGTACGTAAGTTTTCACGCAGCTTTCAATATTTTTAGTTCCGTTATCTGATATTCATAAGCTGAAAACTTTTTATCACTTTAGATAAACGTTATTATAACTTTTTATAAGGCAACAAAAATAACAGTCCAATTTTTGTAAATTCTGTCGATACAAGCCTTCTATTATATACAACCCTTAACATTAACATCAAAGATGAAAATGTATTAAATTATTTCTATAATAGAATATTATTATGCTCTCTGTATGTTTACTGAGAATATAGTAGAAGCTTATAGTTTACTACACACACACACACATACAGTATAAGTATGGTCTCTGAACATTTACGGTACATCAAAATCATAAAGAGTACCATTCAGTCCCCGATTTTTTTTAAAAAATTACTTCAATGTCGTATATTTTAACCACGTTTTTGTGCGGCTCTCAGAATGACAAAAATATTTCTCTTTTGTCAAAAACGTTTTCTTGCTTTCGCAGACCCCCTACTCACTCTAGATTTTCTAGAATGCTCAAAATAACTTTAAAAATCACGTAAATTCAGGGGCGTTTTCTCGTCCAATTTTTGTATTTTTATCTCAATTTGTTGGATTTTTCTTCTTCTATTTTTTAATAAATTATCTGATGTTTACTGTATTGTATACTGGGACTGAAGAGGCTGTACTATTATGTAAAATTCTATATACTATAGTATAGATTAAATATTTTAAATATTTGTTACCAATCAATGTTTACACACTACCAGTGCATGAGTATTCTCTAATAGTAAAAAGGGTACTATAAAGAGCATACACTATACTGTACTGTTTAGGTAATCCTCATATATCTATGGTACTCATCATATTTGGATTGACACTATAGCCTCTATCAGTTTGAATATTTAGTGACTCGTGCTGTGACGCACAATCAAGTCATTTATTAATGGTTTTATTAAGTGTATTCTATAGCTTTATTGTACGGAAGTATGTAATATTTTATCAATTATGATCTTTACTATGTATGTGAATTTTTTGAAATTTCAGTTAAGTCATATTTATAATATAATATAACAATTTCGACACATTATAATCAAGGTATGTATGTATTACTGCTTGCTTGTAATTTATTTTTCACGTACAACAACAACGACGACGACGACGACGACAACAACAACAACAACAACAACAACAACAACAACAACAACAACAACAACAACAACAACAGCAAGTAAAACAATAATAACTATAACAATGAGTTCTTTGAACAAATTGGACCGAATAATAACTAAGTAATAATGGCTTATAAAAATATACTGTTTTTGGATTCAGTTAAATTTTAATTCAAAATAAATTTACGTACATTATTTATTTTAAAATGTATTATTTCATATTTAAATTTGAGAAGTACTGTGCCAAAATTATATACAAAAAAAAAGTCGTAAAAAAAATTACTTGAAAGTCTTGAAAAGAAAATTTTCAAGGTATAAAATTGGATTTTCTCCATTACGAAAAATTCTTTCCAAAGCGAATCTGAAATATAAATCATAATTCAAGATAGTTTATAATTTCATGCTTTTTTTTATATTTTTGCAATATTTTAGTATAATATAAAAAAAATGCCGACAAAAGATTTTCCTAATAAAAAAAAATATGTATAATATAAAATTTGACAAATTAACGCCACTGGATTTACTTTAGAAAAGAGAGAAGAAAAAAAAAATCATGTAAAAGTAGAGAAATTTAATTTTAAGAAAATTTTATTTACAAAAATTTAGATTAACATTTGTTGATAACACATAGTAAAAAAAATGACGTCATTTTTATTTAATGATGAATTATTTCTGTTTGTCTAAAACTTAATAAATCTTTTAAAGCAATCAATTTTTAAAACATAAACTATTTTTAAAATGAAAAAAAAAAAAAAACTATAAGTAAAATATTTATTATTATGGAGCACCTAAGATTGATTTAAAACTACATAATACAAAAACTAAATAAAAACTAACATGTAAAAAAAAAAAATAATAAAAAAAAATAAAAAAAAAAGTTGAACTAAGTTGTTACAAAATAAATTGGTACTCCATATGTAGTTACTTACATACTCTCAGTTGTTTTACCAAAATTACATTTTATTTTAAACCCTACGCTTTACATGACCGAGATCTTTTTTTTTTTCTCACTTTACGTTCAAATAAATCTTTTCTTATAAATAAAAAAATATGTACATAATATATAAAAAAATAAAACGACATCCAGATGGTTACGTATATATTGGATGCAAAGTAAAATGTATTGTTTAAAAAATAAAAGAAGTATGTGATTTGGAAGTTGTGGGTTTTTGATTGCAAATAAAGCTTTTTAACAACTTAACTTAAAGACATATTCATGTTTTAAAAAACAAAATGTAAATCATGTATATGTACAGTTTTTTTTTTTTTATTGCTATGCACTTCTTTTTAAAGGTACATACATACCAAAGCACTTTATAAAAATTAATACACAAAAACAAAAAATATAATTATAAATAATAAATTTATTCTTAGAAATATCTCTCCAATATACGAAACTAAGTTAAAAGTTGTGAAAAGTAGATTTGCATGTTTCACCATGTTTATATAGAGCAGTTAAAATATGTTATAAGGAATTTCTCCTGACTGGGACTCAAACCCAGATCTTTGGCTTACCGTTAAAAGTTCGTACCTTAAAACATGTTAATTAAAATAAATGTTAAAAATTTGAAATGTTTGTTTACATAAACTAAAATATGTTTTTATATGTCTATAGTAATTATTAATACTAAATTAATCAATAAATGTAAATCAGGCAACTCGAGTGGACAATAAAAAAAGGTATTGAGCACAATTTATGTAAATTTTGATAACATGTATTAGCATAATTATGATAATAACCAACAACAGTATGCATATAATGAGACATAATAATATTCATCATGCAAAAAATCATTTTATATATCGACGTGTAAACACACATATACACGTGTATAATATTTAATATTTATCCCTCTAAAAAAATATTTCTTCTGCATCTCACCCGCATATTTTTGAATAAATTCAGTGTATACCGCAATTAATGTTGTTTTTTAAAAAATTGTTTCATTTAAATTTCAAATTAATGCTTTTTTTTTGCAGATATAATAAACATAGCACACTGTCCAACATAAATATTATTTAATATTTTTGAATTAAACAAAAACACTTAATATTATTTCAAGCTTGCGTAAATATCAATATATTTTAAACCACCCTGGTTTAAGTTTTCTCTCTCTCTCTCTCTCTCTCTCTCTCTCTCTCTCTCTCTCTCTCTCTCTCTCTCTCTCTCTCTCTCTCTCTCTCTCTCTCTTCCTTTCTTTCTTGTTTCTAGGCGAGTTAACATTTTGTTTACGTATTTCATAAGAAGTTGACAACTTCTCTCTCTCTCTCTCTCTCTCTCTCTCTCTCTCTCTCTCTCTCTCTCTCTCTCTCTCTCTCTCTCTCTCTCTCTCTCTCTCTCTCTCTCTCTCTCTCTCTCTCTCTCTCTCTCTCTCTCTCTCCCCCACTGATGTAAATTCTATGCAAAACAAAAATATTTATTTAAAAAATGAAATATAACTTGTCATAAGAACATAGCAGTAATTATTTATTCTACACTTCACTAGATATATATTTTGTTTTTTTTTTTCTTTAAAAAATATTAATAAAACTAAAAATTGTTCATACTTTAGACATAATAAAATAAAAATATTATAGAAACAAAATACTCAGATAAAAAAAAACAGTCACTTTTTTTTCTCCCACCTGGAGGTAGAAAAATCCGATGTTTTTAAGAAGATAGTTTTAAATTTCTTGTTTTTTAATCCAAAAGTTCAAACCCCTGAGGCTTTTAAGATTTAAACAATCACAAGAAACTGTGCTGAATATGAAGGATAATCTCATAAGTTATCAAGAATGCCATTAAAACTTTTTATATTAGATAGAAAGAAAATTAAGAGGGGTTGGGGGATTATTCGGGCAACGTGATCTCAAAGATAAGTCCTATAGCATTCAGTATGCTTATTAGAAAAATAATTGGGGATGAATATAACAGTAGTTTTTTTTTTAAGCTTAAAATCTTGTTAGAAACACCAATGAGAATGAGATTCATTAAGAATTCAGTTACAGTAATAATAAAAATTTAAATTTAAAATTGTTGGAATAAGTGCGTTAATAATATCGTTAAAGGAATAGACCAGAGAAAAACATAAGCATTTATATCACAAAACACTTGATGGGACTTACATGAATAACTTTAGTTTGTCTCACAACCCAACTGTAGCTCCGTAGCAGTGATCATAAAATTTTGATTTATGCAACCCACACAACATTTGTTTACTAATTTTTGCATTTATTTGACGTCAGAAACATGAATAGTAAAGTAAATTGCATACTTAACAGTATTTTCACGCTCTCTCGTGGGGCTACATTAACATTCTAGTAAAAATTTTCATCAGTTATGAAGATCTCATTTCGTGTTTATTCATTAAAAAGCACATGTTGTTTTATGTGCCATATATGGCTTTAAATGGGAACAATTTTTTTTTCCAATATTAGGAACAAAATTAAATAATTATGTGAATGCACTTTCATAAAGGTAAAGATATACAGAAACTATATATAATCTGAAAAAAGAAGCTGTGTTGAAATCAAGCTAATTTTATTAGAACATTATTATTTGTGTGTGTTTAAAAATATTTAAATTTGTGTAGCGATACAAAACTACCCATTCCAGGAATGTGTGTACGTACTGGTCATACAAAATTACAAACAAGTGAAAAGTTACATTTACTTAAAAAGTACGTACTTCAAACAAATTTTGACAAGATATTATTAATTTAAAAATAAATTTTTAAATACTATACTAAACGTTCAATTAAATTTCCTTTGTATTTAATTTTTTTTAATACAAGCACCTGGTATTAAAATTTATAAAAGTCCTATATATTAATAATACAAAATAAATAACAAAAGGTGAGAGCTATTTAAGTGTAAACACAATTAATGTATGAATGGTTGTATATGAATGAGAATACACAAAGCATATTGTTTAGAGCCAAGTATAACATTTAAAGAAAAATAAAATAAATAATATATTAAATAATTGTTTTTGTGAGAGATGAATAAATATAATGCAAAAAAAAAAAAAAAAAGAAAAAAAAAGTAAGTAAACTGGGAGACAAAAAGTAGCAGCTGTGTAATATTTTTCAAACATTTTATAGTTTGCAAGACAATAATAGAAAAAGTCGTGGGTACACAGTACAAGATTTGTTACAACAGAGAAACAAAAGTGACACCGACAATCTGTATCTGAAGTTAATAAATTAGTCATTATCATCATATGAGATTTTTGTCTACTGTTGTGTGTAAAGAAAATGTAAATTTCTAAGAATTTAAATATAATTTTTATTTTTCTTAGTTTCTGAAAATTCTTTTTTGTATCTTTATTTCTTTATTATGTATAAGAAAGTTGCAAAGAATTGTAAATTGTTCTGAATGCATCTTTCATTTATTATTCTTGAGTATAACATTTGAAAAAAAAATTATAATAATGATTTTCTATGTAATAAAAATTTGATTTCAAGGCAAAAATTCGAAGAAAAAATTAAGGGAAGTTAAATTTAAAATCGTTAATTTCTTAAATTTTTTATTTTAATATTATTATAAGTTTTTAGGTTAATTAATTTTCTTCCTCTTATTTTTTTTTTTACTTTATCGAGGATTCGTTAATTTTGTAATTTACAATACAAAAATGGTTTTATGATGTTTATTACTAGAAAGATTACAATGTTTTCAACGACTGATTTCATTTGTAAATTTTGTAGCAAACAGTATTGTTAAAAAATTTCGTTACATTGAAAGGTTGCATATCTGATTTTTCCCTATATAAATCCTTTTTTAAGTTTTATCTGTACTGAAGATTCATTAAGATTGGTCCAAATATTAATATTGTAGTTCGTTATATGAAAATTTTGTAAAATAATATGTTTTTACAGATTTTTTGTTCTTGTTATACTTATAAACAAACTAGAATTTTCCAGTGCGTTTCATTCTTTTAAGAAAACAATTTGTAGTATATTCTAGTGCTCTTATATATAAATCTATCGTATTTTTTCTTATATAAAAATACTGCAGATCATTTTTATTCATAGTGTTTTGACTTAATATTTCATTTAATCTTTTGTCATTAAAATACATGTAATACAGCCGCATCAACAGTCACAAAAAAAAAATTTATATAATTTTTTTTTACTGCGTTTATATTATAAAGATAAAATAACATTAATTTTACATTAAACTGGAAAATAATATACAAAAAAATATATACTTGGAATTTTGACAATTTTTTTTTTATATAATATAAACATTTTTTTTCTTCTTAAATATAAAAATAAATCTTTACATTACATTATATTAAAGTTGTATTACATTCAAACCGTACATTAATCTATCATTACAAATAAAATTTATAGTAATTATTACAACACTATACCACCACTATATGTACTTTTTCATTATACAGTACTTATAATATATTATATTTTTCACGTAGAATTTTAAAAGTTATTACAACAACTATAATATGTAGACAGTAAAAAAAAAAAATAAAAAAAAAAAGTAATATGCATATTTTATTCACATGCATCTTCTTTATAAATATTTGTGTAGGAGTTTTTTTTTTTTTTTTTTTTTTTTTTTTTCCTCCTTCTCACATACACATAATGTAAGATAATGTATAACTATAAAGTCAAAGCGCAATTAATGTTAAGTAAATATGTGTGCCATCTTGTTATATATTATGTATAAAATAAAATTCATTTAATTGGAAATTATTATTTATATTTTTGATTTATTATAGATGCAATGTTTATTTTTTATTGACATTTATTTATATTGAAATAAAATAAATGTGTTGTTGCATGTTTTCAATAAATATTTCACTAATTAAAATTTCATATTTTTTTATACTGAATACTCAAAGATAAAGATAAAAACTGACTGTATGTAATAGTTGGAGAATTGAGATACATGTATGAAGTTTCTAATGAAGTGATTTTAGGTATAGGAGAAAATAAATTTTAACCAAAATAAATTTTCTAGTATAAGAGTAAGCATTTATGATTTCAATCAACAGTTGTTACTACTTTTGTTGTTATTATTTTTAACATTAACTCTTTCTGAGGACTTTAGAAAAATACATCTGACAAATGCTTTTAAAAAAAAGCTACTAATATTTTATTTGCACATTGAGCATTCATATTTTTACCTTAAGCACCGTAAATCTTAGTTTTGTGTAAAGAAAAGGTGCGAGAAATATGTATACAGCATGAGACGTCATGTAAACATAACTTCACAGTTTTTCTTCTCTGGAGCAAAAGAGAAAGAGAGTGAGAGAGCATCTGTTCACACGCCCGCCATCTTAGCTGTGATAGATAGAGCCAAGTCACGCCAATTTTTGTCTCATTACCGCTCATGACTTATTACAACTGCCCTTTTCTACTTCTACCGCCTCCACTTGTATAATATAAGTGTGAGTGTGTATATTATGAGAGTTAGCTGGATCACCTTTGGATCTTCTCTTTTACTCGCGTTTCTTTTTTTAAATTTTGCATGCTTTGTGTGTCCGTTTGCGCAATATTTTGTGTCACGTTTTTTTTTTTTTTTTTTTTTTTTTTTTCCACTTTTACTTTGCCATTAAAGATGAGCATAAAAAATTGATATAAATCAAAATTAATGAAGAATAAATTACTTCTAATTTAAATGAAGTTTTTTAGTTAAGATGTAATGAACCCCCCCTCTCTCTCTCTCTCTCTCTCTCTCTCTCTCTCTCTCTCTCTCTCTCTCTCTCTCTCTCTCTCTCTCTCTCTCTAGTCTGTATCCCTGACCAAATCATGTGCATAATTTAAAACAGCAATATACGGCATGTAATGTAACTATATATTAACATGAATAATATTTGCAAGTTTTCGTCTTAAATATCTGAAATCAACTCTTTGAAACTATATCCTTTACTTAATTACATATTTTAAAGGTAACCTAATATACATGAAAATAGAAAAGTATTTGGGTACTAATTTATTATTATTCAATTCTTTCTATAACAGCCATTAAAACGTACAAAAATAAAAGTATGAAAGCTCAATGTACTGTATAGCAACATATATGCATACCATCATAATTTATGCTATATATTGTAGAACAAAAAAAAAAAAAAAAAATTAAAAAAAAAAAAAAAAAAAAGAAGCTTTATATATCTGTATAGTTCAGATGTTCAGCATAATTACTTATGTTATTCCAAAATAGCAACATTTGTGCTTTACAATATATTGATTGTTCAATGCAGCATTAACTGTGTAATTTATTATTTTCGTGTAGCTCTGCAAAAAAAAAAAAAAAAAAAAAAAAAAAAAATCAAAGAAAATGTTTAAGTTTACACTGAATAGCCGTACAAAAAAACTCATGTAATTATGTATTGAATTTCTTAACTGTTTTTCAATCCCTATATTTCTACTCATCTTACTCAGAGTAAACAAACAATCTAAAATATTTTTGCATTGATGTCTTAATTAATGAATTCTCCATCACGTCAATCAAAGTTTGAACATAATATATATATATATATATATATAAAAAATAACAAACCAAAAAAATTTTTTGCACTACAAATTTTCAGACCATGTGCTTGAGGCTTTAAAATAACACTCATTTTTATGATATACGTACAGGGAAAAAAAAGTGGCATAAAATTAAAATAAAGTTTACAATGACGTTGCTATATACGATGTTTCAAATTAGTTCTCGTTTTATTCTTACGAGTTTTGTAATTATAATAAAAATATTATTATTATTATTTGTATGTGAAGTTGAGGGAGGCGATGAATATGTTTTAAATTGCATCAAAAGGTCAAGGAACTGAATATTATTAAAGTCATGCATGCAAAAAAAAAAAAAAAAAAAAAAAAAAAAAAAAAAAAAATCAGAAATTTTGCTGTACAACAAAGCCAGTAGATACTGCCCGATACTCTGTTGTTTTTTTGTGCCTACTGCTTTACTTTGTTGTAGAATATGAGCTGAGCTTTCATTACTGTATAACTTTTCTGTATAACATAATTAATGAGGAAGACTACAAAATTTTAAGTGGTAATTTTGTTGCATATTCTAAAAGAGAACATTGTCCTGAATCAATAGATATGCAAATTTCTAATTTGTGAGTTGATTATTATTAATAAATTTTTTAAATTCACGAAATAACGTCACAGAGGCCACTTTATCTCATGCTAAAATGCATAATCTCGATGAATTAACAACGAGTGTCATTTTTCGATTTTCAAAAATTAATAACAAATATGAATAAACTAAAAAGTTAGAAATTCACATATCAATCGATTCAAGACTCTGCCCTTTTTTAGAAATCGAAGTAAAATTACCTCCTAACATTTTTTATCGTATTCCTCATTTATTTCTTTTCGTGTAATTCAAACTTATTTCATTTTGTTGTTATTGTTTCAATGTACATAAGATATTCAATACAAAGTTTGTTTAAAGATTGAACGTCAATAATGCAGGTTTGAAAAGTAAATTTAATATTCAGAAGAAATAATCTGATTTTAGTGATATCTCGATGTATAAGATAAATTTAATACGGAAAATAATAAAATATTCACCAGTTATAAAAGTTTGAAACTTTTAGATATTTTAGACTCCATTATTCACGTTTTCTTATACATTTAATTTCTATTCATTTTTTTTATTAATGACTGCGTTATTAACAGTCAACAGACTGTTGTTGTTATGTTGTTGTTGTTGTTGTTGTTGTTGTTGTTGTTTTTGCTGCTGCTGTTGCTGTTGCTGTTGTTTTTGCTGCTGCTGTTGCTGTTGCTGTTGCTGTTGCTGTTGCTGTTGCTGTTGCTGTTGCTGTTGCTGTTGCTGTTGTTGTTGTTGTTGAAATATATCCCTCCGTTTCGTAAGGACTTGCGAAAAAGGTCCGTTGTATGGAAATCAGGTGCATTATTATTATATAATATTCAGTCTGTACAGTATGTAAACTAAAAAATTTAATTGTTTTGGCTTATGGTCATACAATGCGATCAGATGGAGATTTTAGTTGACGCAAAATTTCACTTAAATAGAAATTATTTCTATTATGCCAATAGAATTCTATACTTTAGGAAAATAATGTACATAAAGCTTCACAAAACCTCCTGTACTAACTTGGTTAATTAAACTTATTAAAAAAATAAAAAGAAAGACTATTCTTTACGTAAATTCTGGAGAAAATAAGTTAAAAATTATAATTTCTTTAGTTCACACGATTTTTAAACTTTTACTTTAAAAATAAAATAGATTCATAAATTTTTATAGCATAATCTATATAATATTCTTATATACAGTATTATTATAGATAAAAAAAAAATTAAAATTCTATTTTAAATTAAACTATAGATTTATAATTAAATTTTTGTTATGGTTTGATTATTACAAAATTTTATAATTAAATTTTATTATATAATATGGTACAAAAAAAAAAAAAAGAGAGAGATTAAGTCGTAAAGTAAGTTCTTATTTTAATAACTATTTTATAAATATATTATGGTGTTTGGTGTTATAATGAAAAACACTTAAAAAGTGACGATTTATAAATATAAACGTTATTAATATATAATATATAAGGCGGAAAGTAAAGAGATATTGGAAGTCACTCATTCGGTCGCTAATAACTAGTATAATACTTTTCTTCATCACGCCTATGTAACCTAATAGGTCAGATCATCTCTTATGATAAAATACTTTTATAAATGGATCCACCTTATATTTCATCTCTCTCTCTCTCTCTCTCTCTCTCTCTCTCTCTCTCTCTCTCTCTCTCTCTCTCTCTCTCTCTCTCTCTCTCTCTCTCTCTCTCTCTCACTCACTTGCTCTCTGACTCGCTCACTCTCTTACTTACAACTTTTGCACAAGATACTTATAATAATAATAATGAAAGTATTGAACTTTAATCGATTTACTCTTAACCTCTAATAATCATAATAATAAAATTATATTATGATCCTAATACAGTAAACTTTTATTTTTTCGATCATTAAAAGATTGATGTCATACTGCAGTATACATAAATTGTAAGAAAAATATTATTTTTTTTTATCTACTATACCACACCCAAAATTCTATCATTCAATCATTATTGTAATAGTATTATATACCTTTTAAAAATTTAAAAACTATTTAAAATCCTATTTAATTTTAACCTTTATGAACTTATATATTGGAAAACAAAAATGAATCTGATCTCTTTGTAGTTTTTGATAAATGAAATTGATTTACATTTTTGTTTTTTTAAAAGTTGTGGGTGTAAAAATCCAATCTATTTTTTTGATTGCTCTTTTGATAAATGAATTTTATATGCTAAAGTAAAAATTATGTTTTCTTTAAAAAGAAAGAATGTAATTACAGTTACAGTTAATGACAATGAAAAATGGAATATTAATTTTTGTATTTAAAAAATTATTGTTTAATGTTTTTTTTTTTTTTTTTTTTTTTTTTTTTTTATTGTAGCATGCGTCATAATGAAACAATTTTTTCGAATGTCTATATATGGCAGTTATTTACTTTATGTAAACAATTATCTTTGAAATTAATTTAAACAATGATTAGAAAAAAAATAGTACAAGAAGAATTTTTACTTGTGCTGGATCCAAGTTCTCGATGCTCTAAATTCTTCATAGAATGAATAAAAAAAAAAATCTCGATTCCAAATTAATTACATTCAATGCTATTTATTTTTTTAGACAAATTAAATGATTTTTAAATAAATATTTCTTTATTATTTACTCACTCTCTAAAAAATTAAGCATTGAAAACATGGTACACAGTTTTGAATTGCTTTATTAAAGTGACGGTCCAGACCTAACACCATGCCCTTTTAATTCATTAAACTGCACAAAATGGGACATCCAAAAGCATTTTCAATTTTTACTATTGCTTAAATGTAACCCCGCAAGAAAGCGCGAAAAAGTTGCAAAATAGGCAAAATATACAAATTTTGAACATTTCTGACGTCAGGATTGTTCACATTCAATAGAAAAAGTTGTGTGGGTTGCATAAGCTGAAAACTTCGTTATACTTTTAGGGCATCACAATTAGGTTTTTGGACAAAATAATTGTGTTTTTGAAAATCCATTTTTGTGTTTAATAAAATAAAAAGGCATTTTGTAGGGTCTGGACAGTTCCTATATTAAAGAACGGACTGCTTTCACATAAATAACTAGCGTTGAAATTCTCACAAATAAAAACGGAAGTGACGTCATGAGTTTTAAGACCGAATGAAAATAATGTAGGTTTACAACGACAAACTTTGACGTTTTGATTGTAACGCTCGTGACATCATTTACGCTTCTATCGTTAGATTATCAACGTCTAGTGACGTCATAATCGTTAATTTAACGTACTTGAAAAATCGTGAAATTTGAGACCAGATTTTCAACGAAACTTTAAATTGGGCACCATGTTCATAATATACTTAAATTTGTTGAAACTATGTAATAAGGTTTCAAAATAAATGTTTCCATGTATTATTTAAAGCCTTTATGAACACTAGTTCATTAACACTATATAACTAACATAGAAACAAAAATTATACGTATCATGTAACTACAACTTTTTAGTACTTGATCTATATAACAATATTTTTTCTATAAAACTATATAATAATGTTGTTTATAGCTTATTAAAGTTTATTTATATATAAACGCTATATAACTTCAAAAATGCTGTTAATTATAAATATTAACTTCTCTACGAAGAAAAAAAATGTATATATATCAAACTTACATGTTTATATCTGATTGTTTTTAATTAACTTTTATTACATAAAGTAACTGAAAAAAAAATTAAGTCTTTTTTTTTTTTTTTTTTTTCTAAATTAAATAAATTGGATCATAAAAAAAATAAGGTAGTTTAGAAATTGTTTTTGGCTCGCAGAGGAAATTTCTTCATGTTTTATTCTCCAGCTGCACTTGTCTCTGGTTGCATTTTCTTGACAGAGATGTTTCATATGTGAGGAATATCTTGCAACATTTAAATAATATATATAATCTTGACATGAATGCATTCTGACTGACTAGAGGATTAAAAGTCAACCTACCTATGTATCTCTCTCGTCTTCATCTTCGTATAGTCGTCTCTCTCTCTCTCTCTCTCTCTCTCTCTCTCTCTCTCTCTCTCTCTCTCTCTCTCTCTCTCTCTCTCTCTCCTTCTTTATTTAATAAATATATAAGATATCATTTGAAATTTGATTTAATTTTACATGTTTTTTTTTTCGGTTCACTTCAAGAGCAAAAAGTTGAATGAACTTTTTTTTTTTTTTTTTTTTTTTTTTTTTTAGACCAAGTCCATAAAATTGTAGGAGAAGATTTTACTACTTTTATCTTCATTTTAACGCTTACTGATATATATAAAAAAAATTAAGACTCTAAAATAATTTTAACTTAAATTTGTTAAAATGTTCTCTTCTTTCTATGAATTTTAAAGCTGATATCAACTATATACTATTATAAGAAATGTCAATAATTTATCAAAATCACTCAATTACTGTACTCAAAATTGGTTTTTATTTACATATTTTGCTACCTTTCATAACCAAAAGAAGCAAATTTCTATCTCCGTATTTCCTTATTCTTATAATTCTATTTTTTTTTTATAATGTATAAAAAGTGTCACAATTTTTAATCTTTTGTCAATCTAAAACGCCCCCTGTTTTTATATTTTTTTTCTTGCTGTTTTAACTAATAGCAAAAGCATGTCTTTACTATATTTAAAATTTCATCATTTTACTTTTCAAATTGACATCTTACAACAAAGAATATTATAGTCAGTAGGTGATCTACCCACAGAAAGGCAACAACATAATATAAAATTGTTCATATAATTACAAAGAGTTTAATTATTAAAGGTCTTGAACTTTATTTTATAAAATTTACGACAGCTGTTGTTGAAATATAAAAAGATCATAAACGGTAAGATTAATTTTATTTCTTTATATTATATGTATACATACTTACATACATATACACACTGAAAAATATACACTGAAAAAATAAACTACTAGTGTAGAGAAGTATGCATTACACTTATTTTCTCAAAGTATTCATCAATGTAAGAATATTTAGAGAGATTTCATCGAAAAATGCCCCAAAATTAGAGACACTGTAGCGTAAAATTTTAATTTATATCGCCTCTCGGAAAGAACAAATTTCGTAAATTATGCTGCATTTATGTCATTATAGCTTAAGGGAGTAGGGGACCGACTTCGGCCATTAGACTCAAACTTTTCTCGTCAAAAAACCCTGAAATTTTCCACAATGATACTTCAGCTTGAGACAATTTCAAATATATAAAAAAAATTTGGGGGGTCACCGTGCAAATTAATGTTATATGATTTTTTGAAATTTTAGGCCCATAATGCCCAATGTCAAATTCAATAATTTTTTTTTCTTTTTTTCGGGACGGTCAAACATCATGAAATTTTTATCATGGCTAGGTGTGACCCTTAGCTACAAAATGACACCAAATTTAGACCCAAAACACTTCTAGTTTTTGAGATATGAGGTCGGTACCCTACTCCTTTAAATATTATTAAATTCCAAATTGTAACATCATAAATAATTATGCTGTACAGCACAATATTTATTCTATGCAACATTGTTATTATGTGATATAGCATCAATTAATGTTATACGCATTTTATTTGTGTCCATGCGCAACGACATAATATACAATGCATTCATACAGGATTTACTAACCCTGGCATTCATATTAAGTATTTAATAAATGCAATGCTCCATATAATTTCATGAAATATACATAAGACAATTTTAAGTTGCAGCTCCTATGTGCAAAGCAAACATTTAAAGAGTTAACTTTCTACCAGTGAATACTCACTATATTATGAATAGGTAACTGTCTATTACAATGAAATAGTGCAAAGTACCAGCTGAAACGACGTACCAAATTTCATTAAACATTTCGGGGGTGGGGGGCGGGGATGCTAAATTGACGTACAGTACATCATAATATAGAGACAGAACATACATACACATAGGTAAAACCATGTAAAACCATATAGTATAAATATATATATATTTATATTATGGTAAAACTCTTCATTGTTATATACTTACATCAATACTATAGTTTAAATGTTGGTAGCATACATGAATACAAAATACAAGTATCAAACTTTCTGATCTGTATTGAGATTAAATTATGAGATTAAGATTATAAGATTAAATATTTATTTTCTGAGTGTACAATTAAAAAAAAAAGAGAGAAAAATCTTAATACGTATATAAGGTCAATATATTATACAGTATGACCTTAAAGAGTAATTCTATATAAATACAAAAATATATTTATATATATATATAAAAAACAATACTTGTCAAATGAATTGAAATCATGTCGATATGTCTATTAAACTTGATAATGTATAGTTTTGCTTTCCAAGTATTTATTGAAGCCGAACAAATGTAATAAGTGTTGAAGTAATTCTTTCATTCTGCATACATACAGAGATTAACATTGTTTTGCATATTATTATATTTTCTATGTATAAAGTGAATTAATAAAGGAAATGATATTTATAATCAACATGTAATTTTTAAACTAATATAGAGTTAATCGAGTGTGAAATGACTATGCAAATTATAGAATTATATTGAGTAATTATTTATTGTTTTATTATATTCTATATCACAATTTCTGCAATGTATTATTTTTATTAATTTCAGGTACAATATCGAATATCTGTTTTTTCTTTCTAATAAGGAACAAAAATAAATACGTAATAATTATGCTATCTCAGCAATATTTGTTCTTACAACATAATTTATCGTAACTATGTTACATTGTATAAATAATATATAATGTACAATGTAACTGTATTTATGCTGCTTCAATTTAGAATCGCATAAATGCAGCATAAATTACGTAATTTCTTATTTTCGTGTTGAAATTAAGTATATAATAATAATAGAATAACTTTAATTAAGGTGCATACGTATTCATCCGTATTATATGAATATTGACTAGAAAATAAAAATTTTATTAACAGATTTACAACATATTCCTTTTGACAAAAATATACAAGTATAGTAAGGGTCTTTACAATGGGTTTATTATTGAATATTATTAAATTTAAAATTATTGTCATTTGTTTATTTTTACGTACCATATTTGCAATATTTTGAACCTGTACTGAGAGATTCTTTCAAGTAAAAGGAAAAGAATGAGCAGAAGGATTAATTCAAATTGAAGACTATCATATATAGTATATAGTGATTAAATTTTTATATGTTGCACTGATGTGCTTTTCTTATGCAAAACTGTTATAAACTAACTTTGAACAATGCTTGTTTATCGACTAATAATGAAATAATTTCGAAACTTCAGTACAGGATATTCTATAAAAAAGTATTATTTTGTCACTTTTTGTTATTAATTGATCTTAATCATATATTCATTGCATTATTAGATAAAGTTACAAACATATACCAAATAAAATAGTAATAATAACAAGGAAAGAAGAAAATCTTAAAACGTGGCTTTAAAAATCAACTTGAAATTTTTACAGTTTTTTTTAAGTATAAAAATTATCGTAAAGAGTAATTCACATAATGAAACAGTTTTATAACAACGATACAATTTTCTGTCATATAACAGCATTATAAAACATAAATGCTCAGTTGAAACGCAATACTTTTACATATCATAAAATAATGCCGAGATAAATTTATGT
Organism: Ecdyonurus torrentis; assembly: GCA_949318235.1. Classification (NCBI taxonomy): domain Eukaryota; kingdom Metazoa; phylum Arthropoda; class Insecta; order Ephemeroptera; family Heptageniidae; genus Ecdyonurus; species Ecdyonurus torrentis. The sequence goes on along the minus strand of OX439132.1, from coordinate 34,433,550 downwards.
CACAGTGTAAAATAACCTTTAACAACATAATCATCACACAATTATTTTTTTGTATGCAATAAAACTGCAACTTATAAGTATCGATACATATTGATCAACACGTCACACATAAATATCTTCTTTGTATGTAAAAGAATATAACAATAGAATAGAATTAACAACATTATAATAAAGTATTATTTTTATCTAAAGGCATAGAACACTTTGAACAAAAAACATGTCTAGTATCCTAACATACCTAAATATCAACGTTGATTTGGCCGAAGTCATTGATTTCTAATTTATTTTACATTCACAAAATGTCTGCTTGTTTATGACGTCACAGCTCGCCTGTTTCTGCGCGTGTGGACTAGTAAGCTGTGACATCGTAAACATGCATCTACATTTTGTAAAGGGAAAATAAATTAGAAATCAATGACTCCGGTCAAATTAACGTTGGTATATAGGTATGTTTGGATACTAGACATGTTTTTTTGTTCAATGTGTTCTATTCCTTTAAGAATATAAAAATCACGCCTTCATATATTGACATGCAAATTCTATACAACATTATTTTTCTATAGAAACAGAAAAATTCTTATAATATAATATAAAAAAAAGAGATGACATTAAATCACATTATAACAAATACACAATAATTACATCCATTGAATTTATTTGTATAATATAATTTTATTATACTCATTATTTAGCACATTTATATATATATATATATATATATAGAGAATTTTATATAAAAGTTATGTATTATATATAAACAATAGAATGTGTGTTTTTTTTCTTGGCATATCATACTACAATAATAAACATGCAGATATTTTTCTATTTTTATTAATATAATAAAATTAATTAAAATATACAGCCGACAAATTAATAATATTAACCTTTTTTTTTTTTCTTGTTTAAAATATCAATGAATATTGACAGCTACTAATCTTATATGTTATTTTCTTGTTTAAAAAAAAATTAATGGATTTTTTAAGTTATAGAACTAAAACTATTGATATTTTTTTATGTAAATTTTTATTTAATCTATCTTTATATAATTCTTGGATAAAATCCACCTACTTCTTGTCACATTTAAACCAGCTGTAGAAAACGTACATGCTTTTATATATATAAGTAAAGTATAAACAGTAAAAAGGCATTTGGCAAGTTAAAAAAAAAGTACGTAAGTAAGTACAGTAGACATTACATTATTTAAACTGACGGCACGGAGAAGAAAAAAATATTCAGAAAATTTCAAAACATAAGTCATACATATTCACACCCACATATAAATCTATTTTTAATGTTAAAGAAAAAAAAAAGAGTTAAAAATATATTGTTTGACACATAACATAGTAAGATTATTATTATTATTATTATTTTTTGTTTTAAAATATCAAGTGCTTGTAAAGTAAAAATCCACCTGGTTAAAATGAAATTGGATATGTTATAGCATCATCCAGTACTTTTCTTTTCATTCTTGACAGTTACTTTTCTATATATTAAAGTTAATTTCATTCTAAATATGTATTACGTCATTTTCTTTCTGTTTAAATTGTTTAATGGTAGCAATTGAAAATGATATTATATTGGTGATCTCAAAATTTAATGTTAAATTAGTTTTTAACTTTAGTATTATATAAATAAGAGTAATAAAAGTTTATATTTTGGCTGCAAAGAATGTAGAAAATTTGATGAGATTAACCTTGCTCTTTTTACAAGAACAAAAATTAATGAGATTTATTTAAGAGTTGCATTAATTAGACTCGTATACACTACCTTGTGAGCATAATCTATAATCAAACTACTGTATACCTAATACTCCCACCTTTATTAAATTTTTACTATTTTCAAAAGTTGAAACAATCATTCTAGGCATTTATAAAACATAAAGATGGCTCATGGCTGTGGTACAAATTTCAAAACGAAGGAGTAGAATTTCAAAACTAAACCAATTAAAAAGATTCATTTAATCTGTGATATCCCAATTTTGTTCCATATTTTAATTTATCTCATCCTGAAGTATTACAGATAAAAAAAAAACATTTTTTTCTTTGCCTTTACGATTTTTGATAATCTGATCGTACAGTAAAACTTAATGTTATCTGAAATTAATACCCCAATAAAAATACTAAATTCTTCTATGATACTATATTCCGTTTTCCAATAAGCCACAGTTAAAAATTTCAGTCTATATAATAGCTATTTAAATGGGTAGTGCATTTATTTGAGTGGTTAAATAAAAATAGTCTATATGGTATTATTTATACTTATATAACTGAATTTTTCTTTATAATAAAGTTGATGAGAATGTGTTCGTGGGTGCGAAAGAGATGTCTACATTCCTAGAAGAAGTTCATATTTTTTTTATATATATGTTTTTTTTTATTTGTATTAAATGTAACTTTATACCTTAATGTCATTACCACATCATATTGTCATATAAAACTGGGTTAATTTACTTTATAATACCCTTTTTCTTTCTACACAATGAAACCTGGCACTCAAGACTTTATATATATAATGAAAAAAAATGTATTAAAAAATAAAAAAGGAAAGTGTTAATGATAAAATTTATAGTTATTATTAATATATGAAAATATTATTATAATTTACATTAAGTATATTGTTAACTATATTGAAAGTAATCAATCAATCAATAATAAATTTATTTTTATATATTATATATATTTCTTAAGGATAAAACTTTCTATATATATATATACATATAGCTTTTTTATCTTCCGACCTATAAGTGTGACATCATTTGTGAAAGAAAAGTAAAATTTTTAGTTTTGATTTTATTTATGATAACTTTGAGGTCATAAGTTCTTTCTTCTTTTGCTTCTCAGTTTACTGGGGGGAAAAAAAGGTAAAAACAGTAAGTTATTCTCTTACGTTACAAAACTTATAAAATAACAAATGTGATGCAACGTGGATAATAAATCTAAGCAAAATTCATCGTTTTTGTTTAGGACAACGGAAAAGTTCAAAATTAAGTACTTTTTGCGTATTTAATAAATACGCAAGTAATTAAAAATTTCTGCTTAAAGGGAAAAGTTGTCTTTTTTTAATGATAGATAATGAGATGAACTGTTCATTGACTCACATAATGATGCCCCAAAACCCTTCCCTGGACCCATGGTATAGCCCTTCAAACTTGCGCTCATCCTGCGAGATATGCAATCCACTACAACATTTTCTATAGTAAAGCTGTAACTATGACGTAAAAGATACGCAAAGGGTTGCATATCTCGCAGGATGATCACGCATTTTCAGGGCTACGGAAGGGCTTTGGGTCATAATATGTGAGTTTATGAACAGTTCTCCTCATTATCTAACATTGAAGGAGCCATGTCAAACCCTAAACTTCCTCTTTAAAACAATTTTTATTATATGCATGATATTTTAAGAATACAATTATATAACGAATGGTATATAAAAACTTTTCCTTGTATAACTGCATTAAATAATAATTAAATTTTATTAACTGAGATTGTTTATACTATGAAATTAATCTTACAGTAAGTAATATATTGTTGTAAAAGAATAAGTAGAATTGAAGTCTTAAAAAAACAATAAAATATAATAATTACACTTACTTAAAGTGATTAAATAACAACACAAATCAAAGTAAATTAAATAAATATAATACACAGAGCTCTGCATGGCTACTTGTGTTTGACCTCCCAAGTAAGAAGTAGTAGGCAGGTAAAGCTCGACAGACTAATTGTAACTCGTTCGACAACTAGTTTTACTCCTCCTTTGCATGTTTGTTTAACTGCATAATCAAATGTGTTTTTAATATGTATGTATGTATGTATGTGAGTGTATTTTCTCTATATATAAGTAAACAATATACTAACAAAAAAGCGTTGAAAAGCTTGTACACAGTTTTGCAATGCTTTAAAGAGAAAGTTCAGGGGTAACAACGTGCCTTCTTCAATGTTAGATAATGAAAAGAATTGTTCATAAACTCACATATGATGACCCAAAGCCCTCCCATAGCCCCATGGCAACCCCTTAAACTTGCACTCATCCTGCCAGATATGCAACCTGCTACAACTTTTCTATAGTAAAGCTGTAACTACGACGTAAAAGATACTCGAAAGGTTGCATATCTCGCAGAATGATCATGAGTTTGCGGGGCTACGGAAGGGCTGTGGGCCATCATATATGAGTTTATGAACAGTTCTTCTCATTATCTAACATTGAAGAAGGCATGTTGTAACCCCTGAACTTTCTCTTTAAGTATTGTAGAATCAACGGTTATGACGTCACAATCATTAGAATCACAATGGAATAAACGTTAAACTTGCCCGTTACAAATCTACGATTTTTCTATTTAGTCCCAACGCTTGTGACGTCACTAACGTTTTTATTGTTGAAATATCAACGTTTAGTGACGTCATAACCGTTGATTCCACAATACTTAAAGCATTGCAAAACTGTGTACAAGTTTTTCAACGAATACTGTGAATACTTTGAAACTTTTCAATATTTTCATTTTTGATTTATTTCATTACGTTTTATGTTTATATAAACTTCTTTTTTTTTTTAACTTGGCTAAATGCACAGACAAATTACGTAATTCTTAAATGCTGGCTCAATTTCAACTACATTTACTCAAAACAAAATACTTCATGCTATATTGCATATAGTGGCTATACTTTACATAGAATAACAGTTATCGTACAGCATAACAATTCCAATACCAATTTAGCAACATTTATGTTATGTAGTATAAATTATAGCATAAATTATAAAACAATTCATTTCTTGTGTTTTAATTTTGACACTATTTTCAAAATTAAACTTTCAATTACGTGTTTTTGATGAAAACAGGGTATCTCTATAAATTTATTTTCCAGTCTGCAAAGGCAAATATAATCATCTAAATCATCAACACATAGTAACCTTTTAAAAAAGCCAGAACTATCAAAATGTTTTCTTTTTATAAAAGCAAGGTTTATATAAATCTTGAGATTCATGAAAATTAAATTTATCTTTCTTGAAGCTACTTTTTCACTTCAATAAAATGCATTTTTTTTCTTTCAAAATAATAAAAATATATGTTGTAACTGTAAACATACAGAGCATTATAATTAATTATATTTTTTGTATTAAATAATATTTTTCCAAGACTTGAACAAGAAATATAAGTTATAATTAACTTTAATAATATTGAGCAGAATTATCTCTGAAAAAAATATATATAATATTAAGTTTCTTTTATAATATTATATGATTTTATGTATACGTGTACGTGTTAAAATAAATTTCATATATAGTTAATCATATTAGTTTGCGTGTGGTAGTAATTATACTGCGCGCGATGCAATCCACAAGTCTTTCGTGATTTGATAAACCAGAAGTAGCAGCGGTGCAATTGAGAGAGAGAGATAGAAGTGATGAAATCCGCGACACAAGAGCACGTGCTAAGGATGACCAAATCCAAGGTATGGAAATACGTACAGGTTCATCAGCAAAACAAAATACATATTTTTTTAGTCCATTCCAAGAACTTTATCATTAACACTATTAAAATATCATAAATACTTATATCTTTTTAGTCTTAAGTTATAAGGATAAGAGAAAAAGTACTGATTATAATGTCTTCTCAAATAAAGACACTTTTCTTCTCACCTTCCTTACTGAACTTTTTTATAAATATACTCTTATCTAAAAACACAGAGAGAGAGAGAGAGAGAGAGAGAGAGAGAGAGAGAGAGAGAGAGAGAGAGAGAGAGAGAGAGAGAGGAGAGAGAGAGAGAGAGAGAGAGAGAGAGAGAGAGAGAGAGGAAATACTTCAACTTGAAGATCATTCAATTACAACAATCATTCGTTATCTTCAAAATGCATACTTAACACCTCACCAACTTTCTTGATATAATATATACAATAATAAGATGCACATAATATCAAGAAGCCTATAAGTATTTAACCTTCTATCTTGGCTTACATACACATTCTATAGCTATAGCAAAGCCAAGTGATCCAATTAAAGTAAAAAAAGTCAATGATGCACTTGTAAAGAACAACAATGTCCTGACAAGATACTGATTGTTTTTAATTAAATACAAAGTATTAAAGTATATGTACATAACATTCATGTTGTAATTTTTTTTTCTTTTTGATAAAAGATAATTTTCTGACCTTCATCTTCTTTTATAACACGACAACTTCATTTTATTCATATTGTCATTTTGTATATATATACGTAACGTATACAACATTATAAACTGTCTACCTTGTTTATTATCGATAAATTCTGGCATTACTTGATGCACTTTAAAATGCATACAACAAAAAATATTCAAGCTTTTAACATTCTGTATTTTTAATAACATTACATAAAAGTTGATATATTTTTTTTTCGTGATGTTATCTTGAATATATTATTAATATATTATATTTTTATTGAATACAGTTCAATCAAGATGCCAACTCAAGTATGAAAAATGCAATTAAAATACATTTTATTCTAAATATTATAGTTTTTTTTTTTTTTTTTTTTTTTTTTTTTTTTGTCAGGGACGAATTTGTCTTAAGCTACGTTTCTTACTAATGTTCTTGTCATTTACCTACCTGTCAACTGTCCATCAGAGAAAATAAAATACAACTCAAATTAGAATAAACAAACAATACTAAACAATTAATTATAAAATAGAAAAGTGATGTTTGAAACGTGTTATAGATAAAGTATGTAGAGTGGAAACAAAAACGTATACATTACCAAGAATGGTTACAAATTTAAAGGTCATTTTAACTATCTTGTTAATGGTGTCATTTAAGAATGAATAGAGAGACAGAGACAGAGACAGAGACAGAGACAGAGACAGAGACAGAGACAGAGACAGAGACAGAGACAGAGACAGAGACAGAGACAGAGACAGAGACAGAGACAGAGACAGAGACAGAGACAGAGACAGAGACAGAGACAGAGACAGAGACAGAGACAGAGACAGAGACAGAGACAGAGACAGAGACTGAGACAGAGACAGATAGGATGAATATCTTATTTACGAGATTTGAAGTCGATAATGTGATTTCAATTTTTTAATATATATTTAAATAATAATAATAACAAAAGTTAACAAAATTGTCATAATCGTATAGAAATATGCTTTTACTTTGAATACTTAATTCACACACAGTTAAAACCGGATTTTTTACCCTCTAACTATATTACTTCTAAATGCATAATCTTGTAATATTTGCAAAAAGAAAAAAAATCCTAAGCTAGAGTAAAAGTATTGACCATGCAGTATATTATGCAGACGTTGAAGTTGATTATAAAAAATAAAATTTATAGATATTCTTGAAAGTGCAATAAAAAATGTATTTTTATGCTACATCATATTTTTTCCCAGATAAAATATAATATAGATTCTTATGTTATAAATCGATCCATTATGTTAATTAATGACAACATCATTGCATGATTGCTTACTTAGCATTATATACATTTGCAGCATCATTTACTTGCTAAACATCTCCCTATCATTTTTATTTTTTGCTGCCACAATAATTTCTCTAACCACTTTGATTATCTATTCTATGCGTCACAAAATCATTAGAGTATAAATTTAATTTTTTATATTTATTTTTACTTTATAGCATAAATAAAATATGACAAGTTTTAATAAATAAAGTGCTTTGAATAGGTGAGTGGAGGGAGTGTGTGTGACAGAGAGAGAGAGAGAGAGAGAGAGAGAGAGAGAGAGAGAGAGAGAGAGAGAGAGAGAGAGAGAGAGAGAGAGAAAAGAGAGAGACAGTATTTTGAAAAGCGCGTATTCAACTCCGCGATTGTTTAAAATTAGAGCAATTTAAAATTTATTTTTAAAATTCATAGCTTAAGATAAAAATATAGATAGTAATTCCATTAAAACAATTATAAATTTCTATATAATATTATAGTTTTTTATACGTCTAATCAATTTATTGTTCTAATTTAAATTTAAGAGAATTTAAATTTATATTTAAAATAATAGCAAAAAGGTAGTCATGTGACTTAAAAACAGCCCACGCTATTTGTAAAGCTAATTTTACATGACGATACTAAACTTTATATTAAAATATTTTAATTCAGCGTATTCAATGCTTAATAGAAGTTAGAAGCTATTGAATTATTGTAATTTAATTTTTATTTACGGTAAATTTAAGGAATATGATTTAATAGTAATAAAAATAATTACTGGCTTTTATTGGGCAAAATCAGGCATATAACCTCTCAATTTAACCCAATTATTTTACAGTGTAATCAGCTACAATAGCTGTGGTAGTTTTAGAAATATAAGATTACAGAGTAGTTTAAATAATTTTGTCATGATATTTTAATTAAAATTAGTTTATTCACTTAAAATTTAATTAAAAGTTATATTTCTTTTCATATAAATTTTTATGATTGATAACGTATATATTATATAAGTAAATATATTTAATATTTCTGTGAAAGAAAGAAATAAAAGTGGTAATATGGATACTGTATTTACATTAATACATATGTGTGTGAGAGTTTCATTATTACTTATTAGTATTACCATAGTATACTATGGTATTACACATACACACAAACATGCATACATAAAAACATAATACACTATACATTCAGTGGCGCAGCCTGGATTTTGCGACGGAAAGGATCCAGCCTATATAGTGAGGGTGGATAAATGGGGTTATATGCCCCAATTTCCTTGTTTTTCCAGACCTGATATGGGGGGGGGGGGGGGCAATCCCCAACCCTAAACCTCCTGCATACACAGATATATCCATCCACATCAATTTCAGAACAACTTGAATATGGAAACAGGTTTTGTAAAATGATTCTAAAAGTATGAGATCGTCATGTAACTTTAGTTTTAAGGTAAATAGTAGCAGCCAACAGCATCAGTAAGAGGCGGGCAGCTGCAAATGTCTTGTCACTTGTTTCGTATCTCAACAGTACGATCTCAATGCTTAGCGATTTTACGTCACAAAACTTAAGACGACAGTTCAACTCTCTCTCTCTCTCTCTCTCTCTCTCTCTCTCTCTCTCTCTCTCTCTCTCTCTCTAATACATAATCTTCCTTCCTTATAGCAAAAATTAATACATAAGCAATCATATATAATTAATTTTATGTATAGTATTACACATTTCAATATTAACATTAAATATTATGCATCATAAAATTTATATAATTTTATCACTTTTATTATGTATAAAATACAAGTTTTTAAAATCTTAAATTTTTAAATAAAATATTATTACAAAAATACTTTAAAAATACATTTCTTATATTATATTGATAGTAATCAAAATGATGCATTTAAATTTAATATGAAAGAAAAATGTTTCATCTTTATAAATTATAAAATAATCAAAATAATAAATTTTATTTCATTAATGAATTGCAGATTTTTAACTTTGATATAATATTCTGAATATATATAATATATTCAATATCTTGAATTTAAATATAAAATACATTAAAATTAAAATCTTAAATTCTACCTACATACGTTTATATATATATATATTTTAATATAATTTAATCAATTTATAAGTGCACGTGTTGCTTTTTAAAATATATCTTTATTTTTGTTACTGTATGTTGTTTTTAAATTTTATATAAGTATTTTATTGTGTTTATTATAGTTAAAAAAATATTTGTGTATATAAAAGGTAACGTAATGATGCATAAATAATATATAAAAAATATATTCTAATTTATTGAACGTTATTTTTTTTCTTTTATAATGTTACGATTATCTGGGAGCTATATTGTTAAAGATGACCGCAATCTTTGAATATTTTGGATGTAGCTATTTTTATGATCTGTGGTGTTATAGGCAATCTCTTTCTCTCTCTCTCTCTCTCTCTCTCTCTCTCTCTCTCTCTCTCTCTCTCTCTCTCTCTCTGAACGAGAAAAGAAGAGGCTATTTAACACCCACACAAAAAAACAGAAAGAGTTGTTGTCTACTTTTAATATTCAAAAACACCGTCACGTGCTTTACATTATTCTCTCTCTCTCTCTCTCTCTCTCCTGTTGTTACCAACCCACGAAATCTTTCATAATCCTCCATCCTTATAGTTATATACATTTGCAATAATCACATGACAATAAAATTAGACTCATAAAAAATATTACCTATATAATCATCAGACAATCAAAATAAGCTTTAGATATAAATAATAATAATATAAGAAGAGAAAGAAAAGAAGGTTATATTTTTCAAGAAAAAAAAAAAAGATAGAAAAAAATGATAAAATATATTTTTATATATTTTCAACACTATATGTAGTGGCGATACAGTACAATTTAAATAATAGACAACAGTAGTAAATAATTCTATATGCTTATGATCTTTTAATACTTTCTTTCTCTCTCTCTCTCTAGATATGGATATTATTTATTACACTTTAGATATTTTTGACGTGACTTAAGAGTGGCATACCATTATGTAGGTGGAGAGGGCGGATTATTTTTATTTTTTTTTTAAAGTTGTTATTTTCATAATTTAGTACATTGAGATACTTTAAGAAGATTTTTATTTAGTATAATGTACAGTTTGAAATATGTATAAATAAAAATAAATGATGTCATAACTTTTTTTTTCTTCTTCTTCGTATATAGATATAATTAAGAGAATAGTTTTTAAATCTTTAATTGAGGCATTTATTTTTATTGATTTTCTTTTTCTATCTTATTTATTCATATATCTTGAGTTATAACTTCTGTATTTTTTATTTCATGTCAGTTTTATTTAAATTATATAGTTGAACTACCTTTAGAAGGGGGTCAATTAAGTATATTTTGGGTTAATGTTATATTTATAATATATAGGTAAATATTTTTGAATTACATAATTTCAATTAACATAACTCACCCCCGTAAGCTGCAACGCTAACTAACTAGTTAAACCGTAGTTAAGTTGTTATTTTGATTGTTGCAACAATTAAAAAAAGATAACTAAGGTTTAACTAGAGGTTGCAGCTTACAGCCCTCAAATTAAAATTATATTTGTATTATTACTTTGTTAATTGCTGATTAATATACGAACTAGATAAAAAAATGAATAAAAATTAGGCACGTAAGTTGCAACAACGATTTAAGCTCGGTTTAGTTAAACCTCATGGTTTATAAATTGTTTGAAGCTTACCAAGAATCGGTTTAATGTTAGTTTAACTCGATCGAGTCTCTTAGCAACATTTTAAATCTAGTTTAAGACAAGATAAAAGATAGGCTCACAAGATAAGTGATGTTACGTAAATATAATTTTGTTTCCGGAAATTTACATTGTTGTGAGCTATTCAAGTGACGTCACAATTAGGCTACAAAATTTTATGTACTTATTTTATTGCATATTCTAAAATAGGACATTATTCTGAATCGATTGATATGTGAATTTCTAATTTTTGAGTTCATTAAGTATACTTAAGATATAATTAAGATATAATTAAGATATATCTTTAACTGATTTTTGAAAGTCTTGAAATGACGTCACGGGTGGCAACTTTTTCCTATGCTCACATGCATAAAGTGCCACCCGTGACGTCATTTCAAGACTTTCAAACACCAATTAAAAATACTTAACGGACTCAAAAATTAGAAATTTACCTATCATTCGATTCAGGACAATGTCCTCTTTTAGAATAATATGAAATAAAATTACCTCTTAAATTTTTTTGTAGACTTCCTCATTGGGTGGGGTTAAGCGTTTTGCTACTTACCAATTTGCAAGTCAAACCATACGTTTAACCCCAAAAATAATAAAACCGAGATTTAACCAGGTTTAAATTGTTGCAACGAAAAACTAGATAGCAAAATCAACACTAGAAACCAATTACGAAAAGTCATTATTCAAACTTCAAATTTCAAATAATATTCTTTACTGTCACAGAAGTAAATGCATTTGACAAAAGTCATAAAGAGGATCATAATATTACTTCTCATAAAATCATTTTAACTTTGACTAACTTTTAAATTAAATAAAGACTACTTTTTTTATTTGGCCATATATTTCAAACTCCACTCTATAAATTCATGCCTTGTCACGTTTAAATTTGTAATGAGTTTCTTTATGGCAATAATTGCTTCATAATTAAAGATTTTACTTCTTTATTATAAAGATCATTGACCATTACCGTAAAAAGCAATGAAATTATAAAAAAAATTAAAAGGCAGCTTTGAACTTCTTCTTCTTTTCTTTTTTTTTTTCTTTTAATTACATTTTATTTCAAATTTATTCCGGTAAATAAAGTGAAATAATTTCATTTTATATATCAGAGACCTCTGAAAAGGTCAAATTTAAATACATACAATGCTCTTTTTTTTTCTTCTTATTTAAAAATACTTTAACTATATAATAAAAAGAAACTCCTTTTTTTTTCATGAAAAAATTTAAATAACTATTTTTGTTGTATATATATACTAATACTATAATGACTTAATATAAAAATAACCATGTATTATTGAATTTTTATTAAAAGAATAAATAACAATAGTAATAAATTGGTTTAAAAAAAAAACGAGACATAAAAATGTAAGATTTAAATATAAACACATAAGATGATGTGGTGGTGTAGAGTAAGTCTCACACATTCCTCAATGTTATAAAGTGATGCTTGAAATGCGGTGAAGGTTTCCAGCATTTTTACGTTAAAAACACTTCTCTCTCTCTCTCTCTCTCTCTCTCTCTCTCTTCTTGTTGAGCTACTGCAATGCTTTTAAATAACTGACAGCTCACGTAGCAATAATATGCTTTAACTTAAAACTTAATATATATTGCAATTTACATGGCTTTATAAATTTAAAACAGGTAACCTAAAATGAACATTATTCTTTATGTTTTTATATATATAGAATATATTACATGAGATCATCATAATTTTATAAGATATGAGAAATAAGAACTTTTATTGACCCAGGAAGTTCATAGTTATACATTTTGATTTTGTGTCTATAAATTTATGTTCATCCAGTTTACTCATTTTATTGCATGTAATCTCTATTAAAAAACATTAAAATTCTATGTGCAGGTAAATTTATTGCATTAAGCAAATATATTACTTCGTGTGATCAGGCCTTTAGGAGTTAATTGACGTTGAAACAAATCTCTCTCTCTCTCTCTCTTTCTATCTGTTTGTCTTTCCACTTTAATAATAACTAATATATGGTATGATTGCAGTTTTCACATTTTTGAATTATTTTTACTATGGGCCACATGCACTCTAAAAACTAAAGCATTGTATACTTTTTTTTAAGTATTACATACATACTTTCTGCTTTACATTTTGCATCAAATAATGCAGAAAATATGTGATACACAGAAAAATAAATTCAAAGCATTTTTTTTAAAGTGTGTGCATTACATTGTCAGTTGCATAACAATGATTAATGCTTACAATCTGCATTGAATTTGGTTAAAATAAAATCTTTTACTCATTGCAATATAATATGTATCGCTCCATAATGCAAACAGGCCTTATGCTATTTTTATGACACTTGCTTTTCAATACTCAAAAGTTAGGTATTATATAGGAGTCATGCTTACGCTTTATGTCATATTATTCTGGACTCGAACTACAAGTTTAATATAAGAAAATTAGAGATCTGTCATCTTGAAATGAAATTGAGGGTTAATTAAAGATTTTTTTTTTAACACAAGTAAATTTCAAGTTTACAACATGTCAAAATCATAAAACTTCTTATAAAAAATTTACTATAATACAAAAGTTCATAGATCTCTACGCTAATGGATGTATATATTTGAATGTTACAACAATTTTTAGACACATTACATTTTAGTAATTACAATACAAATTTGTAATGTAATTTATATTACTATATAATAGATTATTAATAATATTTCTTCTTCTTAAATATATAAAAGTATATATATATATACAAAGGTCTATTTTAAAAAAAAATTAATATAATAAAAGTTTGCCCTCTTATATTTGACCTTTTTATATAATAGTAGTTTTCATATAATATAATACACATAAAAATCACCGTAACAAACTAAAATAAGGAATATTAAAAGATAGAGAAGGTGGATTGGAAGGAATGATGTCTAATCAATCAAACTCCCACTACAGTTTTTTTTTTCTTTTTTTTTTCCCCGCTTATAAACGCCGCGTATAAAAAAATACAAGCGTTGTGGGAGGAGAGAAAAAATTATTATAGATACAAGACGAAATAAATGATTGTAAAGTAATCCCTTTTTACTAACCGAGACTTATATTCTCTATCAAGATAATTTTAATTTTTTTTTTCTTGAAAAATCTATAATATTAAGTTCAACTTTTTTTTCCGTCTTCTTCTTCTTATATCAAGTATATTATAATAAATATTTTCTTTATAACCATGAATAATTTACTGATAAATATCAATATTCTTGTTTCAAATATTTTTTTTAACAGATATTTAATATAAATAATAATAAAATACCATTATTTTATATATTATATAATATATTAAGTAGAAGAAGTTGAAGAAAAAAAAATGGTAACAAAAAATAATAGTTGTAGTCCAGCGGGTGAAAATCATAAAAAATAAATTCGTTACATCAAAAAAGTCATAAAATTTTGTTTTATGAATTTGAAAAGCGTGAATTATTTGAAGTTAAAATTGAATATTTTTTTGTCTTATTATTATGTATAGAATGTAAATCAATGTTAGAATCAAACTTTTTTTTTTTTTTTTTTTCATATCACAAAACAGGAATGCTATTTTTAAGTTTGGTTTTAAATAAATATCTTATATTTTAATGATGTTGTACTATAGTAACTCAAAAGCACTCCATATACCCTAAAAAATGCGCAACCCTATTAGTTGATCGAAGTCATGGAGTATCAGTTTCTCAATACAAACTTGATACTTATATTTAATCATGTCTACAACACTGGTAAAGGCTGGTCAGGACTATTTCGTACAAACAAAAATGAAAGTAAAAAAAAAAAAAAGTTTTATTTTTATATTTGAAAAAAAAAATCGTATCACCTTTTTTTTATGCTCAAAGTATGGATCTCGGATTTCATCGAAATATCAGAAATATCCATACTTTTTATGTTTATTAAATTACTGAAAAAGGATTTTAAAAATGCCAGCAAATACCAAATGTATTTATTTGTATATTGTACCATACATAACTTAACAACGAAGGTATTTGGGATGACTTTGGGTGAACTTTAAAGGCGTAGAACACTGTGAACAAAAAACGTGCCTACTATCCTAAAATGTCTAAATATCAACGTTAATTTGGCCGGAGTCATTGATTTCAAATTTATTTTCCATTCATAAAATGGCAGATACGGGTATATGACGTCACAGTTCACTGGTCCATGCACACGGAAACAGGCAAGCTGTGACGTCATAAACCGTATTTGCCATTTAGTAAATGGAAAATAAATTAGAAATCAATGACTCCGGCCAAATCAACGTTGATATTTAGGTATGCTAGGATATTATAGACATGTTTTTTTATTCAAAGGGTTCTACGCCTTTAAGCACATGCTATAGGCTATCTAAGAATATAGTTATAAAATTCAAAAGCTATAAAGTCACTTAAGGGTTATGATGAATCGCACCCTGTGTATTTACACAATATGTATGTATGTATGTATTTTTACAACACATAAAAGGTATGGATAATTTTACTTTAAAATATCTATATAAAAAAAATTGATATCGAACCCTGGTTCATATTCTTGTATTCTAGAACACATAGGGAAAAATATTTGAAGAACATTATTATTGATGTATGTTTTCCTTAACCGTAATTAAACTCTACGTGTTAAAAATCAACAGGTCAGAAGTTTTTTTTTTTTTTTTTTTTTTTTTCAAACCAATCTTGACACTCAAAAATACTTTATTATGAGTATAATATTTACTCACGTATATATCTTATTATTATTTAGAAAATTATAATTACTTCTGTATAAGTATAAAAACAGAAATTTTGTAATTTAAAATAACTTGTATATATATATAAAATTAAATGATAAAATTTAATTAATAACTTATACAATAAGAAATGTACAGTACGTATATATGAAAGAGATAATGTGCAGTAAAATTTATTATTATAATAAAAGAAAAATTTCATATTATAGGTGTGTACAGTACAGTATAAGGGTTGAGAAATGATTAGTTTGGGTTTGTCTGACCTTAATCATAACCCTTTTAAAGGCAATTACTTATTTCATAATATTAGTTTTTCAGTTTTAAAGTCTCATTTTTCATAACTCTAAAAATCTAATCTAAAAAAAAAAAAAAAAAAAAAAAAAAAAAAAAAAAAAAAAAAACTAAGTAGGCTGACCATGTAGGTAATAGTTATTGTAATTGAAATTATATTTTAATATGTAGCGAGTACTCCACCTTTTTTTTTTCAATTTATTTAAATATCATTCAATTGAGTATTGAAAATTGAAATAAATCAACACCTCTATAGATATGAATATAATTATTATCACATATGTCATACGTATGAAAGTCTGCTATATATTTTAAAGTAATAAATTATAAATTGAAAGAAACAGTATTTTATAATAATATCACTTTAAATATTACTTTATACAAATTTCACACGCAATTTTCACTAATTTATTTATTAATATATTCAATAAAGCAACGTATTCAGGTGATTTTTTTATATTTTTTTTACAATATTATTAATTTTATAATAAATAGTTGTATAGATTACTTAAAGGCCTATTTGAATATATAGTCAAAATTACTGGTAAATTAATATTTTACGTTGGTAGAGCACCAATAATGAGAAAGACCCAACAAATTTTAGGGGGTAATTTTATTTCATATTCTAAAAGAAAGCTAGATAGATTTATGAATTTTTAATTTTTGGGTTCTTTAAATATTTTTAATTAATGGATGAAAGTCGCAAAATGACGTAACGGCTGTCAACTTTTTCCTATGCTCACAGGCATATGTCATTTTTTTCGATTTTCAAAATGTAATTAAAAATACATAATGAATTTAAATTTGCATATCAATCGATTCAGGAAAATATTCTTTTTTAGAATATTAAATAAAACTGCCCTCTAAAAGAAATTTAGACTTATCATCATTCATTAAAATTATAATAATTAAATTCAGAAAAATACTAAAATAGACAAGAAATAGCGATAGAAAAAAAATGTAAATAACAACTATAACAAGTTTATCGCAACCAATGTGTGTATCATTTTTACTTTCATAGACTTATAATAAGTTTATATATACATTGTAACTAATAAGTGTTTATCTTATCTTATAACTAATAAAGAATAACACGTTGGATTGAATTACAAATAATACAAATATAAAAATTTGTTACGTATATTTTTGCTACATGTAAAATATTATAGTTAATATGAACAAAACAAAAAATGTAATTAATTATTATTTTTATTGTGATAAAAAAAAAAATTTATTACATATCATGACTAAAAGTCATCAAATATATTTTCTACTTTATTTTTACTCCCACTTTTTTTTTCTTTCTTTCTTTTTTTGCATTCATTGTAAATCTGATCTTGATAATAGCTTTTCTCCATGCTCCATCTCTCTCTAATAATATTTACTACACATTTAAAAATGAAGAAATATTTTTTATTATATTTTTAAGTATTACCCTAAGGCTACATGCATGTTTTATATATATTTTTTTTATATATTATATTATATATTTTACTACTGTGGCTCCACCTAGCGGCTAATCATTGTGCAAGTATAGAGTGGGCGTTAAAAAATAAAAATCAGAGTAAGTTTGGATCAGTAGGTAGGACAAGATAATTGAGAATAATAATATAAAATAAAATTATAAAAATAGCTACCTGTTAGACAATATTTAAATTCTTTATTCTATAAATATACATAAGAAAAAGTCTTTATCTTATATAGAAAATTTTAATAGTTTCGTAATATTTTCCAAGAGGGAAAGAATAAATTATTTTTTTTAATAATAATTTAGTTACAAAATAAATTTAATGTCAAAAAATATCTCACACTTTCTGCATCTGACTTTCTTTTCTTTTCTTTTCTTTTCTTTTCTTTTCTTTTCTTTTCTTTTCTTTTCTTTTCTTTTCTTTTCTTTTCTTTTCTTTTCTTTTCTTTTCTTTTCTTTTCTTTTCTTTTCTTTTCTTTTCTTTTCTTTTCTTTTCTTTTCTTTTCTTTTCTTTTCTTTTCTTTTCTTTTCTTTTCTTTTCTTTTCTTTTCTTTTCTTTTCTTTTCTTTTCTTTTCTTTTCTTTTCTTTTCTTTTCTTTTCTTTTCTTTTCTTTTCTTTTCTTTTCTTTTCTTTTCTTTTCTTTTCTTTTCTTTTCTTTTCTTTTCTTTTCTTTTCTTTTCTTTTCTTTTCTTTTTTTCATTTTTTTTTACGTTTAATTAATATTTTATAGGACAGAGTGTAAGGAGGAATCCTAGAGATACAAATTTTTATAACAATTAAAAAATGCACACCTAAAATAAATTTACTTGCACATATTTTATAATTATTTATTGACTTGAAAAAATCATGTGCGTTTTTCTATTAAATTTTTAGCAATAAAATTTAAAATCTAAGCATGTTGACATTTTTCTTACATGTATTTCCACAAAACGTTAAAACAAAATGAGTATTTACAATAAACGTGCAAAGTATAGTAACTAACTAATTTTATTTTTAGCAAAACACCTGTTGAAGATTTTCAACTTTTCTACATCTGTCTTTGTACTAATGAGATACAAAAAAAAAAAAAAAAAAAAAAAAATCTTTTAAATTTATAAAAAATAATACTAGTTACATTAGCTTAGTTTTAGACTTTCACAATATAATCTTTTTTAATTATTTTCTTATCTTTCGATAACATTAATTACGCAAATCTATTACAACAAAAAATACATATTTAATTACTTTAACATATAAGGTAAAAGGCATTAACATAGTTCATACTTATAAACTTTTTTTTTTCTTTTGACAAGCCATGTGCAAATTTTTATTTAAAAAAAAATAATAAAAATATATAACATCAATGTTAAAGGTTAACTTTTTAAAAAATAAGAATTAATTTTTCAAAACATTGTGTTTTATATTAAGATTTTTTTTTCTCATCTTTTTTTAAAAGTTTAACAGTTATAATTTGCAGTTAAATTTGTTGGAATTTCATTCAGATTATATTATTATAAAATAATAAATAATTTATTTTATATTCAAAAATAATACAGTAGGGAAACTACCTGAATATTTATGTACCCTTGGAAATTATTATGTAGGTAGATATATAGGCAAGTTAGTAGCATCTTTTTTTTTTTTTTTTTTTTGCTCTCTTGTTTGCCGCGTCTTTTTTGGATCAAACTAATAACCCCCTTTATAGCAGAGAGAGAGAGAGAGAGAGAGAGAGAGAGAGAGAGAGAGAGAGAGAGAGAGAGAGAGAGAGAGAGAGAGAGAGAGAGAGAGAGAGAGAGAGAGAGAAGAGAGAAAACAACCTCATGATTCAAATACTCCACCCACTCTACTGTAGCAAAAGTTTACTCTCTTAAAACACCGTGAATAATGTTCCAAAAATTTTTAAGAAGGCTATTCACGAAATAAAATCTAAATGATTACTTCTGTTATTTAAAGGTAATATAGTATATATATTTTTTATATATATTATACAATATATATTTAAATTGTTCTATATTATTATATTCCTTGAGGGTAATTTATATATGATGTATAAAAATATAATCACTGAAACAAAAATTATATTATTTAAATTATATTATAATTATCTTAAGAATATTAAATTTTTATGTATAATTAAATGGTGGGTTAATTGTTGTTACTGACAGTAGTTTAATAATTTTATTTTCATGGTGATGAGATGAGGATTTATTTCATTTGTTCTAATTATTATATACTTATATAATTGATGGAAATTTGTTTAAAGACTCAAGTATGAATTGAGCTGCTTTTAAAGAAGAAGTTCAGGGGTTACATGTTACATCATGGCTTCTTCAATGTTAGATAATGAGATGAACTGTTCATAAACTCACATATGATGACCCAAAGCCCTTCCTTAGCCCCATGGTAGCCCCTTAAGCTTACAATCATCCTGCGAGATATGCAACCCGCTACAACATTTTCTATTGTAATTTTCGATTTTCAATTTCAAAGGGTTTTTATTGTTAAAAATAAGCCGTAACTATGACGTAAAAGTTGCGGGAAGAGTTGCATATCTTGCAGGATAATCACGAGTTTGCGTTGGGTCATCATATGTGACTTTATGAACAGTTTTTCTTATTATCTAACATTGAAGAAGCTATGTTGTATCCCCAAAACTTCCACTTTAAGCCATTATTTTGCATAGGACAAAGAAATTTATTGGTCCATAATCATATTAAGAATTTCGAATCCCAATGAAATTTCTCCAGTAACCTATATGTAGTATAAAACTATTGTACAATATAAATTTTTTACTGCATTGCTTTATGGCAGGATAATGTATGGAGATATGGAAATGATATGAATATGGAGAACGCGTTGCTCTTCATATAATTAAATAATATTTCTCAATGACATTTGAATTAAATTTTATGTTTTAGTAACTGTATGGAGTGTTAGGTTCTTGATTGAAAAAGCTATAAATATACCTTTCAGAGTTACCTTTCATATTAATGACAAATTCAAAACCGTGCAATTTTTGTAATTCTAACATGATTAGTGGAATAATCTACACTTTTTTAAGATACATTATATTCTAGGAGTAGCAGGTTAGCCAATATCTAGATATGTAATGGTTGTTACCAGTAGTGACGTGTAACCAATCAGATGCGAGAGGGAAGACGCTATAAGTGAACCTCTAATTCTTAGGCCCATAACTTTGCGGGTTCATTCATTAAGAGGTATTAAAAAAACCTGAAGACAGAAGAAAGTAACTTAAACAACTTACTCAAGATTCACAGTTTTACAGCTATTAAGATTCACAGCTATTAAAAATTTGAAATGCATTTTTTTTTCACGAGTAAGAAAAACAAGCTGAAATAATTTTTTTTATTATCGTCCTTATTGTCTTAAAATTGTGTACCAACTGCGAAAAAAAAAAAAAAAAAAAAAAGAGTTCTAAGAATTAAATCTTTTCAAATATTTACTTTTACCTTAACAAATTAATATTTTATTTCAATTAAAATTAATCAATAATTTTATCTAAAATTAAAATCAATACAGAAGAGCATGAAAATATATTATAGTGTAAAAATAAACTCATCAATATTATAACAGTTTTTGTCATGAATCCTAACATTATTAAATATTATATTATATAGAAGAAGAAGAACAAGAAGAAAAAAAATCTTGTTGGTTTTAGAAAAGAAACTCAAGCTTGATTTTTAAATAAGATTAGACACAAAAAATTGAATGTATTTCTGTTTTAAGAAAACAAATATTCTCAGGTTTTTGATTACTTTTATATTATAATGTTTAAGTAGAGAGAGAGAGAGAGAGAGAGAGAGAGAGAGAGAGAGAGAATAACTAAATCACGATTTTGTTTTTCATCTGGACCATTATTATTATCAACGTTTCATTGGTTTTGTTAAAACTCTCAATTTCATATCATTATATTTGGAAATTTGACCACGGTAGCTTGTTGTATATATATATAACTATAAATAAAAAATATATAACATAAAGATAGAAAAGAAATCAATTATTTTAATAACTACTAAGTCATTGTATTAGTTTCTTATGTTGTTATTTATATATATACAGTATATATCTATTATATTATATAATATATTATGATAAATATCTATAAATATAATTTTCATTAATTTAAATAAACTTAAAATAATTGTTTGAAAATGACTTGGTATTTTGCCATACATAAGATTACATCATTTTGTTATTTATTATTATATATATTTTTTAACTCTCAATATTTCTTTTTACACCCCCACATTTTTTCTCTTCTTACTCTCTCTTATGGTTGTTGTTATATATGGAAAAAACGTGACTACTGGTGTAATCTTTTAAGAGAGAAAAAAAAAGTAATAATAATTTTAAAAATGTAACTTATCTTACACGTATATATATATATATATATATATATATATATATATATATATATATATATATATATATATATATATATATATATATATATATATATATATTAAAGTATATTATTATATATTAAGGTGAAAATTTTATATTTTATTTCATCATTAAATTGCTTTTATTATAATAATTTTTTATACATATAAAATACATCTATCTATAAGGTAAAAATATCTATACTGTGTACTTTTTTTTTTAATATTATTTCATAAATATATAACCTTGCTTCTTTTTTTTTTTATAATATATAATATGTGTGTATTATATTATTATTATATATTTTTTTATTATTTTATTTGAAAAATATTATGTGAAGGTATACATGTTATAAGAATCTAAAACCTATACTTTAGTTGCATCGATGTTATTTTTTTTTAAACTTACATAGTAGCTGAAGAGAGAGAGAGAGAGAGAGAGAGAGAGAGAGAGAGAGAGATAGAGAGAGAGAGAGAGAGAGATTCAGGGCTAGTAGCGGATGCTGTGGGCCATATAAATTTATTCTTCTTCATCGTGATCATTCTCTCTCTCTCTCTCTCTCTCTCTCTCTCTCTCTCTCTCTCTCTCTCTCTCTCTCTCTCTCTCTCTCTCTCTCTCTCTCTCTCTCGCCTAAGGTAAAAGTCTCCTCACACACACAGGCAAAATAGGCGGGTCAGCTCCCGGGCTCCTACACGCACGCACACCACCAGAAACCCACCCACCACCCTCTCCTCAACATCTTATAGCTACTTTGTTTTTTATACCACAGGTACCTATTATAATATGCACACCCACTAATATAAACCCAGTAGGAAAAGATGAAAATAATATAATTTGAATACATAAAAAAAAATACCCCTCGTCTTAAATTCGTTCTTAAACAAGAAAAGTAGTACAAAAACCACATTTTTTTAAACAATGCTTTTAAAACTAGAAAAAGATTTAGTAGTATAAAAATAAATGAGGTAATAATTTAAACTTTTTTTAAACTACCGGATTCTATAAGAGATAATATATAACTATATAGATACAAATATTTTATTTGAAAGAAATTTATTTTTATAACAAATAATAAATTATAGATTTGGTTAACAAAAAATAATAATATTATGAGCAATTTGTCTTTTCGTGCTAATTTGCTAATTTTTTTGTTTGTATATTATTAAAATATTTTGATGTGGATTGAAAATTATTAGTTGTGAAGTTCTAATTTTTAGTGTGATTTATGTATATTTATTTCTAAAATTGGTTTGATTTTTTTATATATATATATATCTATAGTAATTTTTTATTTTAGTTTAAGCCTCTCTCTTTGTCTCTTGCAATTTTTTAAAAGTTTATTTTGCTTAAAATTGTTTAAAGCCCTTTTTATGCATTTAAAAAAACATTCCTAACGTCTTCAACAAGAAAGAAGAAAAAAATGTCACAATTTTCCATTAAAAAAGGGAACTTTTTTTAATGATACACTACCTTAATTTTATCATTCATTAGAATATAATTTGTTACTGCTTCCACTGCAGAAATTGAAATCAGATAAACTTAGATTGTTAATATGCATATCGATGTTGTTGCGAACAAAATGTCTATCTCGTTTTTTGTCATGAGAAGTAAAATATCTATCTAATATTTTGTCACGAGAATCAAAATGTATATCTCGTTTTCGAACGTTATGTAGATGGCGCTCGAGTTACACGTTTTGCTTCTCGTGACAAAAAACGAGATAGACACTTTGCTTCTCATGTCAAAATACGAGATAGACATTTTGTTCACAAAAACATCGATGTAGACATACTTGTATAACATGACACAAATAAATATTTAAATGTCCAGAAAAAAAAAAAAAAAAAAAAAACAGTAAACACTAACAAATAAATCAATATAATAATAATTATTACTATACTATACTAGTATAGTATTAATAGTAATACTACTAAAACCTATTACATAAATAAAATAATACATTAAAAGTTAAATTAAATCGTGCCATTCATTCATATCGTCCCACAAGTCATTATTTAAAAAAAAAAAAAGTTACAAAATATATTTAATATAATTAATGTAGTTTGCATTTATATCTAAATGAGCTATTAATTCATGTAACACAAATCATACATATTATAAAAGTGGCAGTTAGATAAACTGGACAATTGTAGAGGTTAAAATGTTCAATTACAGGTGCTTGGGTTGGCTGACTTGAATGCCTCTATTAGAATAAATGATGACAAAGTGGAACCGCCTTACATTTATGCAACTTGTCGGACCAAAAAATATTTAAAACACAGTTATTTCTTTACTGTAATGTTAAAGTTCATTTAACTAGTATAAAAAAATACTGAATAGGTATTTAATTATAATTACATTTTTTGTTACTTTTTTTTTATTATTATTTATTATTATAAAACGTAATTTTTACTGTATATTGTGATATATCTTTTACATGGAATTTTTTTAAAGATATATTTGAGGAAATATATTATTTTAAAAATCTTCAAAGTGTAGAATTTCAATTATTATTATTTTATATTTTTCACTCCAGTGATTTCAATATTTTTTCAATATAAATTTACGGATGAAAGATTTTTTTTAAAAAATTAATTTTAATAAATACATTATTATGAGCTATAAAAAATGATTTATTCATTTTTTTCAAAAATTATAATGATTATATAAGTTTGAATGTTTTAAATTTATTTGACTAAAAAATATACATTATTTTTGCTCTACTGGTTTATTAAATATTAAATAATTTTATGAGTTAATATAAAATGAAGAGTAATATTCATTTCTAAAAAGGGAAAGTTATTTTTTTATATAAATATTAATTTTTTTTATTATACTTTTTTTTTTTCATGATATAAGATTATATGGATGAGGAAAAATAAATATAAAAGATGTTATGTAGATTTTTCATAATTATTTGAAGTTACCTCTTTTTCTTATCATACTTTGATGTTAATCTTCTCCTACCTTATTTTTTACTTCTTGATGTTGATGATCATTACACAATATATGGAGGGAGAAGAGAGAGAGAGAGCTTCCCCACCCACCCACCCATCACCCCACCTAACTCAGCAATCCACCTGCATCATCGGCCCGCAGAAGCAACCTTGCTACCTTGATAAAACCGACACACGGAGAATGGAGAGAGAGAGAGAAACTGGTTTGGAGCTCCCAGCATCCATTCTCTCCCACTTATAATCTCTATAATACGCCCCCACCGCCACCGCACCCGTTCATCTTATAGTTACATATAATATAGGGAAAAAAATATATAAAGAATCATAATAATAATAATATAATAAAAAAAAAATGGTACAACGTATAATATTATAGTAGATATTATTATATATTATAAATTACATAATAGGTATTGTATATACGAAAAAAATTTGTATTCTAGTATCATACAAAAACCATTGTATTTTTATTATTATTCTTTCTCTTTTTTTTAAACATCAAAATAAGTGTAAGTAAAAAAATGAAAATGCATTGCAAATGTTTTTTTCTCCTTCTTGTGAATTGCTACTTGAGTTTCATATAAATATAATATTATATATATATATATATATATATATATATATATATATATATATATATATATATATATATATATATATATATATATATATATATATATATATATATATATATATATATATATATATATATATATATAATCTCACAACGTTGAAATATTTTGTCAAATTTATAAAGATGCCTATCCCTTTTTTTAGATTGAAAATACAAAATCAAGATGATATATTTATTAATTTTATATTCAATAAAATGAATTCATTGTATATTATGTAATTTATATATGTATGTAAGCAAGTTTTTTTTTATTATTATTATTCTTTTGTAACATACTTTATAAAAATATTCAATTTAAAATGTAATAAATTCAAGTAAATATATGATCATACAGAAAAAAAATATCAAAGATTCAATTATGAAAAAAATAATAATAATAATAATATGAAAAAAATTCTTGGAACTTTTTTTTTTAACTTGCGTATGAAGTAAAAAAAAAATTGATCTAGATTTGAAACCATAAAAATAACGCTGCAAGTTATAAATATCGCATCCTTACATCAATTCAAAATGCACTTTACATTTATATATAAGAAATACATATACTTTATATATTTTTCCTCCTTATGTATACCTTACAGCATTACTATAATAGTGATTGAAAGAAAATATTATGATATTTTCTTTTTGTTCTCTATGCTACTGAAGATAATTTTAAAACAAAAAAAAATTATATATATATATATATATATATATATATATATATATATATATATATATATATATAGGAACCCTTGGGATATATTCATTTTTTTCTTTTTATATATAAATACCTTAAAGGTATGAAGTAAAAAAGCATGATGATATATGTTAAATTATATATGCATAGCGTGTGGGTACAAAATTATATTATAATATATTTTATATTAAAATCGATGATTGTTATAAGCAGCAGATTGCATTGCGTGATAGAAATTGGTGCGGAATGGAATGAGAACTATATATAATATAGGGTGTAACGGGAAAATGCATTGCCTACAGAAACGTTATCAACAGGTGTTATAGAGATTAGAGAACGTTACTGGCTTAATTTTTTAGCATTGCTTTTTTTCTTTTCTATTTTTATTATTATTATAATGCCATTAAGTTGTTTATAAATTTTTTTATTTACCTTATTTGTATTTTATGATTATTTCCATTAGAGTTTCTACGAATTTTGTGCTAATTTTGTTATCTTATCTTCAAAATCTTTAAATATTATACCATGCAATATTTTTTAAGTAATTTATATATATTTAGTAAATTCGTGCTTACTTTAAATAAAACCTTTAATTAAGTTTTTGTCTTCATTAGCTGTAAATTTATATGATTGGCTGTTCTATTAAAGTATTATTTTCAATTCTTAGAATTCAAGATAAAACAATCTATATAGTTTATTACACTTATTAATCAATGAGAAAAAAAGTAACTAATACAGTTGATCTTTTATAATTTATTGTTTAAGGCATATTAATGAAAAAAAAACGAAATTTAAATTTGAAAACTATTTGATTTGAACCTTAATTACAAACCATAATCTAAATTTTTATTCATCAGACTATTAAATTGTAGAGTATTATAGTAAAAAAAAGGTGAAGAAATAATTCCCATAGTGCTAAATTTTCAGAATTGGTAGTGCAAAACAAAAAAAAAAAAAAAAAAAAAAAAAAAACAATCTCAGTCTCGAACACCTAGAAAAAGTAATAAAATTGATTTTGTTTCATAAAAGTTTATTTGTTGCTTGCATTTTTTTTCTAACATCCTTTTTTTTATGATATTAAATTATACAATGAAAAATTTGTATTGTGTAATTTTAATTTTCCTTTATAATTACCATAATCATACAGCTTTTATATAATATATAATTAATTTTTAAATTACTGTAAAAATAATATTTTACTAATAATTCAGTATCAAAACACAAAACAAACATACATTAAAATGATTTTTGATTAGAGAATTTTTCTTAGTATATATAAAATATTTCATTCAACCCTTTACCTGAATAGCCATACATAATAATAATAAAATAATCCTTATTTTCAATCTGTTATCTATACAGTTATGGTTAAGAAGAAGGATATCAAGTAAAAGATTATTATATATTAGTCCATTGTTTTATTTCTAATGATCTTCACAGGAACAAAAATTATAATATCCATTTATATTAACATGAAATAATATATAATACATATATATTTTTTTATTTATACCATATGAGTATAAAATTAATTATGTAAAATAAATTTACAGTAATTCAATTTTATTATTACTAAAAAAGTAATTACGTACATATTTACGGTACGTACGTATATAATATGTAAGATTACTCAATGTAATAATATCTACTGCAATAATATTGTAATCAATTATCTTCACAATATTTTTTTCAATGATTTATGAAATAATTAGGGAAAAAATAAGGAAAAAATTATTACGCAACTTGTATACGTAAAATTGTTTTATTTTTCTATTCTCTCTCTCTCTCTCTCTCTCTCTCTTCTTGTTTTCTGTCCATAAAATATTAATAAAAGACTACTACACGTATAAAACTATATAAAAATGTCATATATATCATTCAAATTTCTATTTTGGAATTACAAAAACAATTATACTACTTAACTCTTTTCTTATGCTGTTCTGAATAATTACTATTAACAATAGTACTAACATTATATTGTCGTGAACAAATAATGCTGAAGTCAGGATTATTTGTATAGTATAATTGTTTTTGTAATTCCAAAATAGAAATTTGAATGATATATATGATATATGACATAATAAAATAATTTCTTTTATATTTATAGTGACATAATTTTCTGTGTAAAATTTTTTGAACTTGTTTGCATTAACTTGTCATGAAAATGTAGATTATAATGTATAGTAAATTATATCAAATATATACAATGCAATTTTTTTCCTGTGCAAGTGCATCATTCACAATCACCCACAACGAAGCACAACAATTATTTTCTTTAGTAAAAACAATAAAAATATTTGCACATATCATAAAAAAAAATCATTATTAAAATTTTTAAACAGAAAAAAATATTCATTACAGCAATAAAAAAAAATACATAAAAGATTCAACCTCTAACATTTTTTTTTCTATTAATATATTTAAAAATGAGATCTTAATAAAAATAGCTAATATATTTTATTGTAGAATAAAGATAAGAAACTTTAAGAGAGAATAGATAATTTATTTGATAAAAGAATTAAAAAAAGTTAAGGTTGCAATCTTTTGTATATATACTAAGAATTTTTTTCTTCTTCTTCATCTTCTCTTCCAATTGGGCCTAAAGGTGTATTTTAATATCAGCAATCACATGTTGCATCTTTTGGCTTTGGTAACACATGCCTACCGCGCCTTTATTGCTTTGTGATTAAGGCGTTTGATTTTTCACATATTGTATTTTATATATATATATATATATATATATATATATATATATATATATATATATATATATATATATATATATATATATATATATATATATATATATATCAGCTCTTGTAACATAAATACTCAATAGAATATCAAGACAGAAAAAAAAAGCTACTTACTTTTTTTTCTGCCTGTGAGAAAAGAAAAATATATTTATACAATAATTATTTGCCTGATAAACACATGATAAAAAGTTTTTCTAAGATTTATTACTTTACTGATAACGGTTAATTTGAAATAGATTTTGATTAATATTAACGTAAATTAGTTTACCTTTATCAATCATTTTTTTAATATCTTTTTAATTCAATATAAATATATTATATATATAGAGATGTGAAACTTTTTTTTTCTTTAATAGAATTACGTAATAATATTTAATAATTTTTTTTTCTTAATTAATCATTTATTTTATTTTAAATTAAAATTGTTTAAAAATATTATTTTATTAATGCATAAAGTATAGAAATTTAAAATATTTGGTGAAATATTTTAAGCTGTTAAAAATATTATATATAAATTTTTTGTTCTTTAAATACTACAAATTATTTTAATTACAAATTATGATAGAATTTAAACATAGTCATTAATTAAAAAAAAAAAGTTTATGTGACTTAAGATTTAAGATCATAAATAGGAATAAGATTTTTTTTTTACAGAGAGAGAATTTTTTGAGTAGGATGAGGTAGACAGAAGCAAAAAAAAAAAATAAAAAAAAATAAATAAAAAAAGAGAAAAAAAAACTATGAGAGGGAGGGAGGTGGGAGGAGAAGAGATTTGGAGAAAAGAGAAGCAAAAGGATAATAATTTTTGCTTTAGTTTTTATGTTAAAAGCCTTAAAGGCAAATACAGAAAACTAAAACCATGAACTATTTTGAATTAAAGAAAGAATAAATAAAATAAAGAATTTAAAAATTTAAGCTTAAGTACATTCGCATGCAAAAATAAAATGAATATTTGGAATAATTGCAATATTTGGGAAAAGTGTTATGATCCAAATTTTTTAATATACTGTAATAGAAGTCAATAAGACAATTAAAAATAAAATCATACATTTTTTTTTCTTTAAATGTTCAGATTTGCCTCAAATCCATTTTGTTGACCATTTGTGCTAAATAATTTTTATTGCTAAAACATTATATATAACTTTATGATACAATTTACTCTAAAAGAGACTCATTGGAGGAAATGTTCAAATTTTGAGAATTTATGATTATTTGCCTTAACTTTAACATTAAGAATGCCCTCAGTATTTCCTTAAGAATTGTGCTACCTTCAATCACATGTAACATCTTGGAATGTGATGCGTGCGTGCGTGTGTGCGGTGTGCATGAAGTATAAACATCGGTAGCTCAGCTTCTGACTATACATATAAATTAGTTCTTTCAAACTTCATCGTGGTCCATCTTACGTATATTTGAAAATTAAAGAGTAGTCAAATTATAAATTAAGCATAATTTTCAAAATTATACAGAAAGAGAAAAACGAACATTTTATATAATATAGAAATTTTAATCACTTTAAAAAGATCTGAGTTCTATAATGGTTTTTCATTTCATATTTTTAGGTTCTATGATAATATATATTATAGAAATATGTTTTCTTTATTTATGCGAGAAGGTGGAAGAAAACTGTAAAAAAAAAAAAAAAAATAGCAAAAGAAAATCTTAAAAACTTTACAAACTTATCTAAGGAATGCATTGTTTATAGAATTGGAGAACATTAAATAAAATAAAAAGTCCTGTATATATGACAATTCCGTTATTATTCATTTTATGGAATACGTAACTACTGTACTTAATTTCACATTACGTTTGGACGTATTAGGATTATATAATCAGAGGGTATTTGTGGCCAAGTTCAGTTATTTATGACCAAATTAAGTATACTTATATGTGTGTGTACTGTGTACTGTGTACTGTGTACTGTGTACTGTGTATGTATATATATATATATATATATATATATATATATATATATATATATATATATATATATATATATTATATAAATAATCACACAAACACACACACATATACACACACACACACACACACACACACACACACACACGTATATATAAACAGATCTTACAGTATATTATCTAGATAACATGCAAGCAGGGTGCTCCTCCAGCTAATTGCTGCGTATAGTCTCTCTTCTCCACTCCTCACACCTGACGATGCATGCATACCTTTATATTTCTTAACAACCTACTGTTTTTTTTTTTTTAACCTCCAATCGTTTTTCTTATATTTAATTATATAAACATAAGCCTAAGGAATAAAAAAAATACTACTGCATAACTACTTATATAAATGCACAAAGGTAAAATAATATGCAAACGTGTAATCTATATTATTTATTTTTTGTTGTTATAACACGTAAATTGTATTCTAGTTTTGCTTCAATTCCAATTTTTTCAGCATTTACATTTATAATTATTAAAATTGAAGGAAAAAAAACATAAAAGAAATGATTATTTCATGAGTAATATTATTAATAAGTTTAAAGTAGTCATAAAAAAAATTCATACTAACACAGATATTTTTTACCAGAAAAAAACTTTTTTTTTTTTTTTTTTTTGCTATTTCTTTTAAAAATTTAAAGAAATTTAAATAAACAGAAATATGTTTTATTCTTGAAAATAAATTATATATTATTAATACTTTGTAATTTCTTCAATAAATTAATTAATATTCTCTTTTTTTTAAATTTGTTGATGTGTATGTAAATAACATTTTAAAACATCTTAGATAGTAAAATAGTAACGTAAACATATTGACAACTTATTCCTGTAATTAAAATCAAAGTCGAGTTTTTTTTTCTTCACATAAATATTCTCTTTTATAACGCGTAAATAACGTCATATAAATTGTATTGTTACTATGAACTACCTACATACAATATAATATTATATATATAAATTAAAGTATAAAACAAGACCACCTATTATTATAGTGCAATTTTTATGGTGTTAAGAACATAGAAAAATTACTTGTTACTTACCATATAATTACTGTGTTAATTAGGATGTTTAATTAGTTGACATTACCTTGCCATATTGATCAGGGACAATGTGATAAGGTAACACAGGTGCAGGTGGTTACAGGTGTTAAAGTGTGGGCCGCGTGGGCCTCGCTCGCTCGCTTGCTCTTGCAAGGTCATGTGTTGTTCTCCGGGTTGTGAACTTTACAGGGGCTAACGTATTCCTATATTAAGCAAGTTATAGAATTGTTATATTACATTTTATTACTTGAAGGAGAAAATGATTATTGTATACAATTATTATTGTGTTAATGTTCATAATAATTATATAATGGATATTTTTTATATATGATTATGAATTAAATTCTTTTAAAAAAAATCTATAACTTTTTTTTTCATTTATATACAAGTTTAATAATAAGATAACTTTATTGACCCTGGTAGTTTATAGTAACAATGAAAATTACAACAATAATTATTATTTTCATACTCTAAAAAAAATAATAATACGAAAATTACATAAATGAATCAATTCAATTCATTTTATCTAAAAAAAAAAATACAATGAAACTTGTGTAGTGATTATGTTTTTGAAACACTATTATGTTTAGAATTTTGTAAAATAATTTACAAAAATAACGTTTTTGAAGAATATGCTAGATCTTAAAAAGAATATGTATTTAATTCTGATAAAAATTTTCAAAGAGACGTCCACTCAAAGTGATCATTTTTTTTTTTTTTTTTTTTTTTTTTTTTTTTTGCTTAATTTATTCATTCCATAGCTTTTCAACACAACTAAAATATTTAACATTTTTTATTTTTATTTATAAAATAAATTTAAACCTTGAAACAGTTAGTTAATATCAAAGTTGATTTGCAATTTAAAAAAAAAAAGAAAGAAAAAAAAAGATGAAAAGTTTAGATTAACACAACAATAATTTGCTATGAATAACAATGGAACTCAGAGAACATAATATCTAAACGTAAAATGATAAATAATATAAACTTAATCCTCTTTTAAGTTAAACTGCTTATTATTGATAACGTGATTTTATTTTTAAATAGAATGTATTTAAAAATCTTAAAATTTTGATTAGTATATTTGATAACGAGACAAAAGAAGCTATTTTTAAATAATAATAAAAGCTAATGTTGGTATAAGGAGTAGATTTAAAAGTATAAGAAAGCCTTGTATGGAGATTGGTCTTTTTGATGTGTGGGTGAGTTAAGTGATGGCAACTGCACTTTTATAGAAGTTGTATCAAGATTTGATGTGGGGGAGACAATGAAGGAAACATGGAGAGAATGTAGATATGAGTTCGTTCTATAAACACAACTCTTGAGACAGCTTCGAAATTGTTCATTTGTTAAGAACATCTGATCATGACGTCATTACCAGTTTATATATATGGTTGATCATTGCTATTTCTTCGTTTAGAACTTTAGACTTGATAAAAATGAACGAAACTTCACACAAAAAATGCTCAACATGCGAATCACTTTTATAGGCTCAAAAAACACGATCAACCAATGAATGTGTCTTATTTTTTTGGTCAGCAGCCAATCACTATTAATAAGCCTTACTATACTTTACAGAACAAACTATGGTTTATTGTTATTAGACTTAATTTGTATGGCTAAGGTTCATGTAATATAGTATAGCTAAAGCCATGTAAGTACACACGGAAATAATAAATTACATGATTGCATTAATGTCATAATAGCATAAATAATACTAGATAACAACAACACAAATAATTATGCTGTACGATATAATACTTATGCTATCATAATTATTGTGAATTACAGCATAAGTTATGCTGATGTATTGAACAATTTTGCTGAAAATAGGATAGACTAGAATAACTTTGAAATAATTATTTTTGTTCGTGCATTCATAAAGTTTATTTATTGTTATTATTTTTATAGATAATAAGAGACAATGAAATGGAAAGTGAAGGACAGTTGATACAGTAGTCAATGAAAAGGCAAGGAGGGAGACTGAGAAGCTGTGTGAGAAAGTGCGCGAGACATACAAATACACAGTATAATAGACAAACTACACTTCGTGCACACACTATCATTTTTACTAGAATTTTAACCAAAAAATCTTATTTTTCAAAATTTTAAACTTGAACTTGACATAGATTATACCAGATTTATGTCACAACCCTTTTTTTTTATAACTGTTTACATTTTATATTATAGCCAAGGTAAAATAAAGAGAACTATATAGAAAGAGACAGACTTACTATCTGCAGACAAATATAGAAAAATAAAGATAGATAAACTGAGAGACAGAAAAAGAAATATATGTAGCCAAAATCTTTCTGCAAAACAAATCTCACGTCTGACAAAAATACCACTTCATAATACTCAATTTTATTTTCTTATTTTATGAGACAACATAAAAAGATTAAAAACTACTAAACTTGTCTTTAACTTCTCAAATAATTTTTTTTTTTTTTTTTTTGTGTACATGTAAAATAAAAAAATATCAAAAGCTTAAAAAATTGCCTACTGAGTTTTTGTAGTGAAGACAGATTTATAATTTTTTTTTTTTTTTTTTTTTTTTTTTACTTTGAAAAAAATTTGCATAAGCTTCACACGTTTGTTTTGACCTTAAAGTAAGGAAAAACTTGTTTTAAAAAACAAAAGAAAAATAAATAATTATTTCATATTTTCAATACAGATTAAATAGTCTAAATAAATATTATTATTTAAATCCCCCCCTTTTCTTTACCTCGTTAAACTATATTAAATAGCTAAGTATTTTTTTTTTAAAAAAGACAAGCTACAAGACATTTTTGTTTTGGAACATGACAAGTTTCATGTATTGAAATAAATCGTTTGGCGTGTCGGCATTTATGAAACAGAAGGAATAAAATATTATTTAGTTAAGAAAAAAAAATGCAATCAGTTGAAAAAAAAAAGCTACTTTTTTTTTTATCGTCCTGTTGTTTTAATATATTGGAACAACATTTTATTTATTTATTGTTTTTTATTTCACAATTACAAGCCATATTAATCATTTAAATTTATATGTAGATTAAATTTCAAATTTATTGAGTTGATTGAAAACAAATTATAATACTTAAATATATATATATAAAAAAAAAGAAAAGATTTCTCTTTTGAAAAATAAAAAAATTATTATCATCATATAATTATATTTTAGTATTATATTTATATATATAAAAAAAAAACTTCGTATGAATTTGTAAGTCAATAAATAAATAATTTTGATAGTAGGTAGTCAAAAAATAATTTTAAATTGTTTTGTTTTTTTCCTGATCAAAGCTTGTTTTTTTTCTTTAATAGTAAAACAAGTTAATATAAAAATGTTGTTTATTTGTTTCCATTTATCTATAATAATTCTTTGCAATAATTTTATTTAAAAGTTATTATTATTATTATAAGTATAATAGTTCTAATTTAATTCAATTAAATACTTTCATTTTATACCGCAAAATTTACGATTATACTTAAGTGAATTACGTTATTTGGTTGTTGTAAAGCATATTATAATATATTAAATTTAAACTTTAATTTTATTATACATGCTTCTGTTTACAGCAAATGTATAAATGATTATATTAATCAGAAGTAAAAAAAAAAAGTGGATAAATAAGCTGAATAAGATTAAATAATATTACGATTGAAATATGGTGTAAATTAATTAATCTTGACTTCTGTGAAGAGAGAAAAAAATCATTTTTGGTACCACCAGTTTTGTTTTAAGCTTTTAATAAACGCGTATATTAACGTACCGCATAAATATAGTATATGGGTAGTTTCTATATTTAATTGCAAATTAAAACGTGTAGCAGAGTTGAATAATTGAGAGGCACTTATAGCCTCGATGTAATATTTTCATGCGTGAAATAAATTTGATTACATGGAATTTGAATGGAAATAGTCACATTTACTGAACATAGCAAATGATGATCCATATGAACTTGACTTCTTTTAGTATTTTCACGTCCGAGAAATTTGATTGATTGAAATGCTATTTGACCTTTTTGAGAGAAATTTGCTCTTTTTATAAACTTTATTTTACATTTCATCGTGTGAATAGGCCATTAGAGTCTTACTATTTATACTGTGTGTTTTAGATCACCTAATAATTAAATTTCCTAGGATTACTTTCATTCAGAAGTATTTTGCAAGAAATCATTTTGATACATTGACTATATTTTGATATTCTATAACCTTATATGAAATATTTTTAATTAAATTTCAATTGTTTTGCCTTATTTTAAAGTTATACCTTGGAATTATAATGCATCATTTAATATTATTACCTCTTATTTTTATAAACACCTTGGGATTATTTTTCTAATGTTGATGGTAGCGGTGGTGGTGGTATAGCTTTTCTTGATGAGATGAAGAGACTGAGATTTTTTTTTTTTTTTTTTTTTTTTTACATTTCGCCCACACCCGCGCCTTTTGCTTCTTGTGTCTTAGGCTGGCATGCATGTCTGTAACTGGCTCCTTGTCAAAATGCTCTCTCTTTCTCTCTCTCTCTTTCTCCTCTCATGTTTTGTATGATATTTCTCTCTATACACCGCAATGATGTTTGCCTACTGTTGTTAGCCCCACCCCCGCATTATATATACCCTTCACTCCTACAACATATATATATACATACATACTATAATAATATACGTAAAGTTCTTTTCTTTTTTCTATACACTACATACTTTATTCTTTACCAGCTGGTCGCTTTAAATTAACACCAGAATCGTTGTTGTTGTTATTAAAGAAGAGAATTCTCTCTCTCTCTCTCTCTTTCTCTCTCATTTTCATTCTCTCTCGTACTTGCGACATGATAGTCTTCTTATTATATTCTTTTTACTATTATAACTGGCCCTTATATAAATATATAATAATAACTTGAATAATAATAATAATAATAAACACAATACATAGTTTGGAACTTGTTTTCTTTAATACACTAGATCTCATTAATATAATAGTTTGTTGTCATTTATAATACAACGTATATATATTTTCTCGTTTCATTCTATACATTCTTTTTTTCTAAACTTGCAATTTATTTTATTTCATACAACAATAATAATAATAAAAAAATATTTAATATGGCATTGAAATTATTTATAGTATACGTTAACAAAAAAAAATTGTTATTGTAAATTAAGTATGAACATAAATTTTGGAAATCTATTTTAAACTGATATGAAAAATATTATTATATAATTATGAATTTGGGTCTGTAATGTCAGAAAATTATTATTTATAACAATTTTTTAACTCAAAAGTCATTTTTCAACTTTTTAGAGATTTGTCACATTTTATAGAAAATTTAATTTTTCGTTTCTGGGAGGATAAATTTTTTTCCTATAACTCAAGAACAATTTTTGAAGTATAAAATTAGTTGTGTTTTTTACTTAATGTTGTTATTTTCCTTCTTTCTTGTATGTCCAACACAAGTATGTCCAGTTGTGTATTGTCCAATTGGGTCCTTTTTGTGGTTGTCTAAATCTAATATATTGTATAACATTTTGATTTTGCCATATTATTAGAAGAAAAAAACACAATTATTTTTAAGCGACTTTTAAAAGTATTTCTCTCAAATAAGCAGTGTTACTCAGTTCGGTTGATGAATTTATCAATAATAATAAGGACTGAGATAAAATTTTAATCACTTTTTTATTTTTTAAGGCAATCATTTCTGATTGTTTTTTAAACAGAAACAACAACCTATTAGCTTATGCTTATGCAGTCTATGTATGTATTATGAATGTAGGACGAGAGAAGGAATTTTAATTACTCAATTTGAAACCAAGAAAAAAGTGATCATTCAAAATTTATTATAAAAACTAGACTTATCAAACTGAAGCAGTAAGCAGTTACTTTAAACTATTTCAGTAACTTCTCAGAACCAAAATTACATTGTAAAATTATGATAATTATAATTATTTATACAAATAAAGTAGAAGATGTGACGAAACAAACATTTTGGTAACACAAAAAACATAGTTATAATACTTTACTATTATTGTGGACCTGCAGAACCATTGAATAAATATTTTCATTAATAATTTTCCAATGAAACAATTTCCTTCATGAACCAAGATTTTGAATACATTTTGTCAAATACTTTTATTACTTAAAAAGTTTAAGTTCATGTTGTATTGTTTCACTTTCTCTCTAAATTTATGTGGTTGTTTCAATATAATACTTAAACCTCATTGTATAAATAGAATTTTAAATTGTTTAGGAGATAGGATAAAAAAAAATGTTTAAAAAAAATTCGAAAGGTAGAAGGCTAAAAAAACAATTATTTGTCACATGGGTGTGAGATGTTCTTATTTTTAAAATGCGAAACACACATTGCAAAAAAAAATAAAATGAGACTTGTAATATGTTGTTTATTTTTTTTTTCTTTATAGTATGACAACAAAGAGACCACCCAAACTTTCGTTTCTCAA
Organism: Ecdyonurus torrentis; assembly: GCA_949318235.1. Lineage (NCBI taxonomy): Eukaryota > Metazoa > Arthropoda > Insecta > Ephemeroptera > Heptageniidae > Ecdyonurus > Ecdyonurus torrentis. The sequence goes on along the minus strand of OX439132.1, from coordinate 34,395,065 downwards.
TAATTGACACTAAGAGAAAAATAAAGTAAAAAATTTCTGATATATCTTTTTTTTTTTAATGTTAATTTAAAAAAATCTTTTTTTGTTTGTGTGTTTGTTTGATTTAATTGGCAAAAATACAAAATTTATCATGGATTTTGCAAATTAAGATCTTAATTAACAAAAAAATAATTTTATAAATTGGTATATAGAATCAATTATTATTGCTATAATATTTATAGTAAAAAAAAAAAAATAAAAAAAAGATTATAACAAGTATGCACAATGAATAAAATTATAATATACAAAAATTGAAGGCGTTTCTATGAAGTAATAAATTTTATTTGTCATATTATAAGTTCGTAGAATCTGATCTTGTTTTATTATTTTATTTTCCTTATTTTTTTTTATCACAAAAATTATAGTATGCATATAAGTGGTAATCATATCATTGTTTTAGGCGTAGACTTGGATGAATGTGAGTATTTTTATTGCACTTTCAAAGTTACGCTATGAATATTTTAATATTGCAAATATAAAATTTATGAGCTTAGTGAAAGATTGTGTTCAATAATTCAAAATAATAATAAATCAGTTATAAGACAATATATTTTATGTATATACCGCGTACAACATAATTGTGCATAAGTTTTTTCATAATATAACCTTTAAAGGAGGTAATATTTTGCATAATTTCTCTTCGGTGCTCAGAGTTTTCTATATGACTTTGATATAAGGTATTTGTATCTAGATATAAGTTCAGTATCACAAATGATTCATGCTTAATCGTTGCGTATATGATATAAAAGTAACAACTTTGCTAATTATTTTTAAAACTATTGTTTTTTTTATGGTCTGTGTGCATGGAGCTGTTTTTACATTGCGCAATAAATGTGATTTTATGACAATTTAATGGTTTCAAATTTGAAATAGAGATTGCATGTACTCAAATTTTTTTTGCATGCTAAAAATATAGCTCCATATAACTTTATATACTAGATAACCCGAAAATAAGAACCAAATTTGTTGACTTTAATTTAATAATTTACATATTATACTGTATAGGGCTGTACTCATTGGCTTGAATTTGCAATCATTAGATGCCATATGTGTGCAGAAAGTAAAAGTTAAGGACGTATAAGAAAAATGCTATTTGCCAATTAAAAAAAAAAAAACTAAACTTATTTATAATAAACCTCTGACAGCAAGAATATCAGAGGACCACTCCAGTGGGTTTTGTACCTTTTGTGGCCTCAATAAAAATTATTATCTATTATCTATTTTCATAGATAAAGACACTGTTAAAAGTTAAAGAGAAAAATAAAATCGCTAACAAGTTAATTTCTCTTAGGGGAAAAAAAAAAAAAAAAAAAAAAGCTTGTCTTATGCTGGATGATACTTTCCTCTGTTCAAACATGATGACATTTCATGCAGTCATTCTATAGCCAGTTATTGCATTTTTTATTGATTTTAACAATCTGAAACTTTAATAAACATTTTATTAAAAAAAAAAGTATTTTTAAGAGAAAAATAAATATTATTTATTTCTTCCAGAAGTCACCTTCAGAATTAAAAATTATAGATGATTTCTATTAAGTTTAATGATAAATGATGTTAGAGACAAACATAATCAAAACATTTTTGTGTAAGCTGTTGTCACACGAATCAAAAACGTCTGTCTCAAAAACTTGGCAAAATAAATAAAATAAAATTAAAAAATAAAAATAGTATAATATATTAAAAATTTTCATTCACTGCAACTACATAACATCATTTTGCTTTTATATATATATATATATATATATATATATATATATATATATATATATATATATATATATATATATATATATATATATATATATATATATATATATATATATATATTTCTCATTCAAAACTTAAAATTAATATTTTTCTAAAATAAAACTAATTCATCAAGTTAAGTTTAAAAATCAGAGTTGACTTTATTTTGTTCTGCTTTAAATAAACTTTCTGGCGTGAGTGTATTTCAAAACTCTTTTTTTTTTCTTTAAAAAAAGATATACAAGTTTAATATGCCGTAAAGAAGAGTATTTTAATGTCAAAAAAGACATTTACGAACACACTTACGTAAAGTGCTATTTAGCAACACTATTATAATCTACGTATAATATATAATGTGAAAATATTTTTACATTTTCATAAATGTGTAAATGTAATTTGGAATGTAAGAAGAAGAAAAACAAACTATAATTTAATATAATTATGAAATTCTTATTCATTTGTGAATTATTTGCATAATAATACTATATATATATATATATATATATATATATATATATATATATATATATATATATATATATATATATATATATTATATATATATATATAGAACAATAATTGTTGCATACTATTTAATTTATTATAATGTACTTGCTTACTTAAATAGCTTTACAATTTATACTGTAAGTATAATAATAATAAAATTAATGTCATTTTCATTCTATAATGAGTTTTAATACAGTGATATACATTGTTGCACTTTGTTTATATAATTTATTTTATACTTAAGTGTTATTGAGCGTAAATATCTGCAGTACATTTGCAGAGAGAAAAATATAATGTCATACTATTTGAAAATAATGGTAGAATATAAAGTTTGAATTTGCAGGAAATTAACTGACTTTTATTATGCTGAAAAATTTTCCATTATAGAACAAAAATTTCTATATATATTTCTATATTTTCTATATATTTGTATATATATTTCTGTAGTAATGAATGATTCTAATTAAAAAGCATTAAAATTTATTTAACCCATAGTTTTTAAGTGTATGTAACTTGGATTTCATATTTCTTGTTTAAATACCAATTCATAATCAATAAAATTTAAGATAAATATTTAAAAATGTTTTAATTTGTCTTAAGTTATCTCTAGCCACAATATAATTTTAATCAGTTTTTCGTGCATTTTGCATAATTATATATTTTTATTAATAATAATAATAAATTTTTTTTTATTAAGAGGCAAAAAAAAAAAAAAAAAAAAAAAAAAGGTACATACCCACTTACCTGGTCCTCTGACTTGTTTAACAATGTCTTATGATAGAGTATTTCATTTTTAACATAGCTCATATTATTTAGATATTGAATTTTATAGTAGTAAATTAATTATCATCATACATATACTTTATACATATTATTTAATTCTTGTTTCAATATTTTTCTAAAAATGTACTTTAATATTAACACAATATATAAATTTTCTTTTATACACATATAATATTCCTATATATATATTTTAGTATGGCATTTTGAATTTCAACACTGAAAACGTAGGGTGTGATTTCTCAAAGCATTTTATGATTCCTAACTAGATGCTTAAAAATCCTAAGGTCTTTGGATTCCTAATGCCTTTAGACCCAAGTACTTTGTAGAATCTCACCTTATTATTAATTATTAAAATTTCTGTATTACGATGAGATATTGTTTAAAATGCGTTATTTTTTAATTATATAGTTTCTAGAAATTTTAAGCCTCTGTCAAAAAAAAAAAATCTTATTTTTTTCCCCACAGGATTTATAAAACGTAATACAATAAAAGCCTTTAATAAACTTTTTTTTTTTCAATATTTTGTATTTGAAAATACAAAACGTGTAAAACAAAAGAAAAGTTATAAGTATAACAAAGAGTAAAATTTTACTAAACTTTCAAATTTCAATTATCGTACAACTGTATACATGTATAAAATTGTTCTATTTATTCCTATTGTTTTGATTTAAAAATTATACACCACATAATAAATAAACATGAAATATTACTATGTTGATAACAATAATTTACAATTGAAACACAAACTGTATGAAGGTAATTGAATAATTCTAACATTTGCTCTATATTAAATATATAATTCGCTTATTACCCACCTACAACATCAAACTATAACTATACGTAACAAAAAAATAATAATAATAAAAAGTGAAATGTATTCCTCCCTCATTTCTACATCTTGATAGATAAATAATATATGAATAAACACGATGTACATTTTTTATATAAAATATAAATAATAATATTTATGCATACATGAACTATATTTTTCTTGATTACACTTTACTTTTTAAAATAATAATAAATCTTATTTATTATATCAAAGAATATAAAAGTATTAAAATATGCAAATAAATGTATTATATATATATATATATATATAATATAAAAAATAATAAATATTAAGTTCACCTACACGTATGATGATCGCATATGCTGCTGCAACAGTTATTTACTTCATAAAATTCTTGTTACATACCGCACCAAAGTACCAGAGTAATCGACAAGATGTTACATAAACATTAGATCCATCTGAATAATATCCAGAGAATTATACACTCACAAAATGAAGGTTTACTTTTAGCACACAAATGCTTAGAGATTAACTACGAAATGCATTAATTATGTGGCAAAGATCGAGTGTATTTCCACTAAATATTAAACTGGTAGAGGTTAGTGTAGATCCAAGTTTGAGGAGTACCAGTGATATAGGTTTCCCTAATGTAAGTAGATAACTTATGTAATCCAAAGATGATTCCCACTGAAAAGTACTGGTCAGCTGGAGACGTGTATTGCAGGTCAAAATAACATTGATCAAAGTGGCAACAAAATATAACTTCCAGGATAAAATAAATTAAAAGGCAACAGAAAATTAAATAACGATATTCTCTTTGGATTACCTAATGAAGTGAAATAACTTAAGTTTTTCGAAAATATTAGTACCCATTACTACACTAGACAGTACCCATGCACTGGTAATGTAAAAATATTTACTGGGAGATAATTTAGGATAGTTAAGGCACTCTCAATGCATTAGAATTTGATGTACGAAGCTGTAGAGACAATGCACGAAATGTTAAGTGAATACTAGTTTTAAACTACTTCATACTACTTTGTATTCTAGTAAGTGTAGAATACGACGCAGAAAGAAAATTTAGCACTGCTCTATGTATATTTATTTTTATACGAAACAAATTTTGAAACAATAATAATAAAAATATAGGGTAATTAATTCGAGTAGATTTTTTTATGCTTTGCTGTAATGTATTTTAAAATTCTAAACATCTAATGAGTAGATTTCCATTGACAATTTTCTTTATTATATTATTTATATATTATGGAAAATATTTCTATTCAATCCTGTGTGAATAACAATTTGCACTCACTTGTAATGGATATTAGGAAATACCACATGTAAAAAAATTACTGCTAATAGCATGGACGTAAATGCTATAAATTTCGAATAGGTAATTGATATACAACTATATACTGCAATTTCACTTAATGAAGAAGAGGTTTATATTAGTATGTTTTACCTGCATTATGTATCATTTAGTATATCAGTACCTGTTATAGGCTAATAATGTGCATTTTAAAATTTAAAGGATGTGTATTCCTGCAATTAAAATAATTATTTTTTCTTCGTGTGTAATAAATAAAAATTCTTGAAACCTTTCAAAAATACATCAATTCTTAGCAACTACCACGCTCAACGTTTTCAAAAATCTCCAAATAAATCTTACCCACCTATTCCTAAGTTATGATATTTATTCCATATGTCTAATTTTTTGTTCAGACATACATAATAAGATAATATGTTAAGTAATATGACTTTGTTACTCTGATATCTCATGTCCGGACATTAACATGAAAGTTATGAGCACTGCTTGCAATCTAGACGTGTAACGTTTTCACACTTGCAGGCAGGTCCAATATCCCACGCCATAAATACATAATACGTATAGAGTAAAGTTAACTATAGTTCTTCTTTTTATCCTCTAACTAGCCATAATATACGATATCTTTATACCCATATGTCTTAACATATGTATTGTATATAGAACTGTATTTCATGGTAATATAATTATCATACAGGTAATACTATTTTCTTGTAAACTTTTTTTTTTTAATAAATAAAATAAATATAGTCTTTATTTCAAAATAGGCAAATGGTGCAGTCAGGGAAAAACAACGGCTCTATCACTGAACCAACATTGGACAGCAATAAAAAACAAAACCAACAAAACACAGAATTACTCATTAAAGGATTATTAGCATAATAAGACATTATCATTTAGAATACTAGATTGCTAATGCCTTATTATCCATGAATTTTAAACCAACACGTTGATTTTGTATTTCTTTTCATTTATTTTCATTTTGACGGTTGAAATAACACGTATCGGAATCTGACAACACGAATCTGATAAAGAGTTATTTCAACCATCAAAATGAAAACAAATACAAAATAAATTCATAGATTAATAATTAAGGTATGGTAAATATCAATCTAGTATTCTAAATTATAAAAAAAGAGCTTTAAACAAAATTCAGGAAAAATATAGTATGTATAAATTTATCTCAAATTTGATAACCAAAAAATTGGAATACATTTTTATTTTTAGTATTTTAAAAGAATTATTCACACGTTACACACGGTAAGAATCAATTACGTAATTTATACTGCATTTATGTCATTTTTTTAAAATATTATTTTTATAGCATAATATAGTATTATAAAACTTTTTTTTTTTTTTCATTATAGCATAAATGATACTATAAAATTAGAACAGCACAGATAATTTGGCTATACAACATAATATATGTATGCTATTGTAACATAATAATTGTGAAGTATAACATAGATTATGCTATTTTGAATACATTGTGATAAAAATGAGCTAGCATAATTATTATTACTTGTTAGTTATATTTGTCCAAACAGTTTTAGTTATTTGCAATAAATTTGATTGCAAAGAATATTTACAATAAAAACCATATTATGAAATGCATTTAAATTAATTAGACAATTTAAATATTTCTTATTTTATTAACATGCCATTAATTTCACACACAAAAAGAGCTATTTCAATAATTTCTATGTAAAATATAAACATCTCCTTGCGACATATTTCATTACATTTTATTTGTTGTAAAATAAGTTGAAAGAAAGAATAAATACTTCAGGACACTTCATAAATTGATAAACAATACTTTTGATACTTAAAGTAATATTAATTATATAGAATATATTTCAAATTACCTTCCACTAAAATTATTTTATTTTTAATCTCTTGTTGAGATAAAAAAACAGATATGAATATTACTTGATTGCAAATTATGTATAGTATGTTCTTGTAAGAAATTAAAAAAATAATATAAGTTTTAATATCATCAAGTCTCAATTTCACACATACATTTCTGTACAAAATTATACATTATGTAAATAAACAATAAGTATTTAATTGTGTGTCTTCTTTTCTTATATTTCAAAGTTTTCTTACAAAACGAAAAAATTAATCATTAATTATAAAGAAAATATAAGTATATATTTTTTTTTGTACTTTAACTGCAAATACTTCTTATTAAATGAAATATTTATTTAAAAAAAAAAAAAGAGTAACGAGTGGTATAGATTTCAATGTAATTTAATTTTAATGTTTCTTTTACGTAAATTTCTTCATCCATAAAGCATTTATGTCAGCTCATTTGCAAAAGGTCTTCTTAAGTTGTGACCCTTATATACTTAATTTGAACAGAAACTTGATACTTCATTCTTTTTTTTTTTAAGTCTGGCCTCTATTCTAATTACCGCAATTTACATTTTCTTTGCATCATTATTTAAATAAGTAAAAATGTACTATATTACATGATATTACATGTTGTATTATACGTATGGTGAAACTTGTTCAATAAGTTTTCTTTTAACAGGTGATTCATAAATGATTGCAATGAACAAAATTTTAGTTTGAATTTTTAAGACAAGTATAAAGTAATTTACAAACTAAAAATTAATTGAACAAATTATAAAGCATAAATTTGTTCCAGTAAAATAATTGAATGAATCAATCAAGAATAGGTTCAATTTTAAATTTTATAGAATTGACTACCAATTGCACATTAGAACAGTTTTCATTGCTAAAAACTCCCCTTCCAAATAATAATAAATAATAAAAAAAGTTGTTTACTTGATGTTTGTCTTATGAAATTGATTACTAAATTCTCAATAATGAAAACTACATATTATTAAAAGTATCAGTTATTTGATTTGTATTATTTTTTATTGTATCAATATGAATATATAGACATCAATGTGAAATGTAGTATAAAAATGTTCATATAATCGATTATATTACAAAATTCGATTACTTCAAAACTAATTTTGTTTAAATATAAAAACCTCCATGTTTGAACTTAATATAAAAAAATTTGCTTTACCGTATTATGATATTAAAAACTCGATATTATATTTTTAAAAAAAAATTATTATATTATTATTTTTGGGCGTAGTTTTAATACCATCAATTTGCAAGATTTAATACAAAAGTTGAGGTGTTATACATTGTGATTAATACTCTCTTAATTACAGTGTCTTAATTAACAGCGGGTATAAAACGATAATATCAAAAAAGTTAGGCTACAAAAAAATTTGTTTTCCTCCCACAAAAAAAAAAAAAAAAAAAAAAAAAAAAAACAGATTAATCTATAAAAATCTGATAGAGCAACATTTTGATATTTTTATGATCATATAAAATTCAATGCACGATTTTTCAGTGCCAACCCTTAATATATATTACCTTCTTTTAATGACCTTACAAGGTCTTCGTAAAGGTCAAATAATATGAAGAAGAAGAAGAAGAAGAAAAAATCAGAAATTTTGTGTGCGAAGTCAATGGGGTTAAATTAAATTCCTGTTTTTAACTTCTCTCTTACGAATGTTTTAAATTTAAAGTTTGTGAATCTAACAACTGTATATTTTTATACTTTATGCGGTGACTATTTTTTTCTTATAGGTATAATTTTATTTTAGAACAAAAATACACATGTGATTAGATCTACGACATCAAAAAGTATGTTAAATTTATATTTTATGGGTAATATTCCAAATATAGTCCAATACATTTTAGTAATTACATTTATTTAAATTTACCAAAAAAAGAAAAAAAATGGTACTTGATAAGTTTAATTTTTTCTTCTTCTTAGACTTACAATTTAGCACTTGATTGACACAATTTTTTTTAAAACCGTACCAATAAAACTCTACTTAATATAATACATTATTAGGTGTGTGTGTGCATTTGTTTTAAATTTTAAATCATGACTTGCATTAGATTTTTTTTTTCATTGTTTCAAACTTTGTGATCTAATTTATTAATCGGTGCTTTTCATCACTTCATTTAGTTCATTGTAACGCCACAAATAAAAAAATCCTCGAGTAAAAATCATGAATTTGTGTTTTTATTCATATTTTTCTTTTATTTCTGTTCATAAACTTTATTTAAAAAAAATGGTATTATTACTTATAAAATTAATTTTTACTCTTCATGATACATGAAAAACAAAAATATAAATAAAGATAATAATAATTATGCACAATTTAACTATAGAGTATTTTCTACTCAGCATGATTCTATTTTCACAGTACGTACAAAAGTAACATATTATTATGCATGACTAAAGTGATGTACGTCCACAATTTAAGTTACTCTGTGACAATATCTCTCTGTATATTATTATAATGTGGGAGTTTACAATATATATATATATATATATATATATATATATATATATATATATATATATATATATATATATATATATATATATATATATATGAAAAAAAGAATTATTTTAATAAACTCAACTAAATCACAAACTTATGTCATTATATTATGACATTTATATAATATTTATTATCAAGTATTTCTTTATAAAGCAAAATCCTTATTCATTATAATGTTATTACAAAAGCAACATAATTGAAATAAAAATATTATATATTTATATATATTTATACACGTATACAGTATACTAAATGATTTATAATACAAGAATATTGTTTATAACATTCGTAATTATATTTTTATTCTTTATTTTTCTAAACTTGTCAGCGAGTTTTTTTTCTTCCAGAAAATTATTATTATTGTATGAAGTTGTCTCTGTTTTTTTTCTAATTATGGTAAAATGTATATGGACATAAAATGTTTTGTATGATGTACTTTTACTGTTTTCTGATACGTCTGTTTGCCTGTCTTTATCTGTCTGTCTGTCTCTATTACTCTAGCTCGTTTTATAAAGTACACACAACTCTTGAGCCAACTTCGAAATTTTTCCTTTTTTGTTAAAAACATCTGATCATGACGTCATTACCTGTTTACTACGTTTATATGGTTGATCATTGTTATTTCTTCGTTTAGAACTTGGAACTTGATAAGAATGAACGAAAATTCATAAAAAAAAGTTCCATTCTCAACATACGACTCACTTTTAATCGCTCAAAAAACAAGACCAACCAATGAATGTGTCTTATTTTGTTGGTCAGCCAATCACTGTAAATGAGATGCACTATACTTTACAGAACAAGCTTATATCACCGCGATACTCTAAATCTGTCTCTCAGACTGTCTCCGTGTCTCTCTTAAACTACTACTATAAGAAATCTAATTATCAAAATAAAAAATTAAATAAAATAAAAAAGCCAAATTTAAATATACACTTTATATACATGATTATCAACTTAATTTTTACTATGCTAAATAGATACGGACAACAGTAATTATTTAATCATATTATACCTTACAGTATAACATTTTTACACAAAGAATAACAAATAAACATATATTTTTTATAAGTTTAATTAATACACTGTTTAAGCTACACATCTAATATTTCGTGCAGATTTTAAATCGCGATAAGTCGGAACTTGTGTTTGTGTGTGTAATGTTTTGTAGTAAATGAGATCTTACAAAAAAAAAAAAAAAAAAAAAAAAAAAAGAGTTAATTATGGCATTTAGCGATTACATAAAGTAATAATACATTAATAACTACATGATTTACTGCCTTCTAATTCAACTTTCTCATCATCTTGTTCTATTTAGGGAACACCTGTAATTTTTTATGTAACTAAATTTTTGATCCTTTAAATTATTTTAACCTCAACTAGAGGATCAAATGTAACAAAAAGTCTTAATATAATTATCTACTTTTTTTTCTTTTTTGCATTTATTTCTATTTTTTACCTCTTTTTTATGTGACAATTAAAACAAGATTTTATGAACTCATAAAAATTGTAAATTAAAACTTTTTTTTTCTTTTTTTTCTGTGACATTAAAACAAGAAATTATGAACTCATAGAAATCGTAAATTATTATAATTTTTTTTTTAAGCAGGCACATTAGAGACATTTGCTTGGATTTGATAACTCTCTATCTTTTGACTTTTGACACACCGTAACGCTATAAAGGGTTAAATACAAATCGATGAAATTCAGTATTACGTGTTCTATTGATATGATACTAAATCGAGTTTTGAATAATACTTCCGAAATACACTTTTTGAGTAATGTTTCCCAAGTCTAAAAGTTTAAAGAAAAATTGTTTGTAAACTGAATTTGTATTTGTATGACTAACAAAGGACATATTTTACTTAGCAATGTCAGTGTAAAAATTGTGTAACTCAATTAAGTTCTTAAAAAATATATACAATTTAAAGTAAAATTAAAAAAGAAAGTAAGCCATTATATTTGCATATAAAAAAAAAAGTAATATAATTCAAGTACACATAAAAAAATTGGTACACAATTTTAATCAAAATATTAAATCAGAATTTAAATACTAAAGTAAAAAAAAAAAATTAAAACAAGACAACAACTATGTTGTACAATAGAGCATTCATATGATTATGATCAAAGTAGATTTTTAAATAAAGATATTAAAACGTAAAAAAGTCTTAAGTAATATATTTTAAACTTAGATAATCTTAATTTAAAATAAAAAAAACTTATAGTAGAATAAAAAAGTCGTTATAAACAAGCGAGAGAAAGAGTAGACATCGTGTTTAATTATTAAAGTAGAGTTGTTTTGTGTATGTGTGTTTCACTGATCGGTTTCAATGATGAACTTTGCTCCGCTTGTGGGGGCGTCCACATTTAGCCCTTGCGGACGTCAAACCACTCACTGTCAACTTTAGTAGCGACAAACGCGACCGACCAGACAGACAGACAAAACCTTCTCGCTAACTGACTGTGTGTATATGTGATGTCCTTCTCAATATATCCATAGTCAAATAGTAATTAAAGGTACACCAGATGGATAATCAGTCTTGGGTACAATTATCTTAATTGCGATAACGATACTATAATGATATTTGGTTAGCAATGCGTTATAGATTAACAGTTTTATAAAAGTTATCGTTGTAAATTAACAAAAATTGACGATAATATCGTCGCATCGATAACGATACCTTTTACTTCAAAAAATATGAAAAAATACACTTAAAAGTAAGAAAAGTTCGCAAAGAACACTAAAATATATCACCCAAAAAAAATTTAAAAATATGATTATAAGTATAGTAAGTATAGTACAGTCATAAAATAATAATTTCAAAAAAATTATTTCAAAAAAAAAAATCCCTTTTGAGTTATTTGTTGTTATAAAAAAAAACTATCATTATCGTTATGGTATCGTTATCGTGGGTGACATTTTAAAAGTAACGATATCGTTATTATTGTGATGCTAGAATATAATATCGTTATTGGTATAGAAATTTTGGGTATCGAACCCAAGACTGTAGATAATAGTTTAATCTAGAAAAAAAATAATATAATTTTAGGTATTGCTAATACAAATTTATATTTTTATAGTACTTATTCAATAAATATGATTGCATGTAATCTTCATTTAAAACTATTAAATTTTCGTTTAATCCAGTACATACTGCACAGTGTGAATATTACTCCTTGAATATTACTCTTACGCCATAATGCTGCTGGGAAAGAAATTAATTACGTCATTTTTTCCCCATTGATATCGAATTGTCAAATATGCTTTCAAACTAAATAAAAGCATTTTTTGTATATCGTCATGAATGCATGAAATATATGCAAGTCAATTTGATTACGCAGTCACAAAATATGCAAGTTAATGGAAATTTACGTAACGTTTATTATCATTCGACTACTTTTCCGTAAACAAATTGACTTGCATAAACTTACACGCAATCATGACGTTATAACTTAAGACAATCAATTTTTGGAACTGTAAGACAATGATATTTGCTTATTAAATCTATATCTGGTTTATATTGTTGGTGTTAAAAATCAATTTGTTTCAAATAATAAACACGATAAATTGATTATATAGAGAACTCCACATGAGTCAATTTATATCTCGTTAGGGGAGCATCATAAAATACGGAAAACAAAATAAATATAGAGAAAATCATGTTCACCCCAACACCTGTTGTTGCAATCAATTTTATGAGATTGCATGTTACAAAATTTGAAGAAAAAAAATATATGAATGAACACAGTAAATTAAATGTAACACAATTAAAAATAAAATCTTAAACTATAGGGTAAATTTTAATAGAAATTTTATATTTGATTGCAGGAAAGCAGATTAAAACCTCAACTCAATCTATGGTAAGTTTGTTTATTTTCTTTATTTTTATAAGTTGTTTACCATATTGGTATACGTTATAAATGGTAAATAATTTAATATTTCAATAGTTGCTTTGAAATTAACCTATAGGTTAAAGATATATCTTTAAGACGTGGTAAAAAAAAAGTCATATAGGTATTTCACAACACAACCCTGCATAATAATGGAATAGTTCTAAAAGAAAGATACTTAAATTGCGTTCAACTATGAGTACCTAATGAAGCAAGACAGAGAAAAAAAAAGAAGAAGAAGGAAAATCCCCCCTTAACACCCCCACTTTTACCACCTACACTTAACTGAAACTAAAATAGCGAGAACTCCCTAACTTTCTGACGTCATATTCTGTATTCTTCAACCCATTAACCCACATTATATTATATAGTTTCATTTTGAAACAAAATGTTTTTTTTTTATTTTATTTTATTTTTTTTTATTATTTTTTTTTTTTTTGCTATGCTGTCCCATCAGCAGTCATTTATTTCTATTTCTTAACAATGACAAGCAGTTAAAATCCATCTTATGAAATGTAAAAACTGGAGGCTCATAATATTTTTAAATATACAGTTAAGTGTAATAGTAACTTTATCTAATTGTAAGTTTATTAATTAATACATTCTCTTACTAATACTATAATAGTAATACTTTAAGCTACTCATCGGATTTTATCTTAAATGGTAATTTAGTGTTTTATTACTTAATTTTATGATGAATTAATTTTCAGTGAAAGAAGTTCCGCGGAAAAAAGGTCCTCGGATAAAAGGACCAACCTGTGCGCACAGGTAGTGTACCTTTTATCCGAGAACCTTTTTTCCGCGGAGTTTCTTTCTATAAACCTAATTTTAATAACATTAAGCAAACATTTCTTATAATTATATAATATGGTAATATGTCAACATAGAAAGGGACGATGGTTTTGAGATTTCATTTTTAGGTTACAGTAGTAAAAAAAAAAAAATAATAATAATAAAAAAAAAAAAGAATGGTACGAACTGCATGAGTATGAAAACTTGTGCCATGTTTTTCATCTCAGTCTTGATTTACGAAGTTTGTCTTTAACTTTAGACTATCCCTTTAAAAATCATATGTTGAATATAATTAGAGTTAGGAGTTAATATTAGATTTTCTTTGATATTTTTAATGTGTGAACAACGTTATAGTTAAAAAAAACGAAAAGCTTCAAAGATTGATTAGAAAACATAAAATGTGTCAAAAATACGCACCCTTTGCTATACTAAATATTGATGATACAGTTACTTTTTTTATATATTATATTATTATTTTTTAATTACTATTCTTTATTACTCTCATAAAATTTTTGGAATATCATCTCACTTATTTTATCTTGAATATCTAATTATGCAAAATTTTGATCTAAGTATTTGATAACATAAATATATATTTTTTAAAGATTATATATATTTTTAAAAAGAGTCATAAAATTTTATTAATTATATTTTATCTACTTAAAATCACATTTTTATTAAAATATTTTATTAATAAAATTTTGACTATCACTTTAATTAAGCGTAAAAAAAAATAAAAAAAATAACACAGTCAAAATAATAATCAGTATTTTTGATGATGAAGTCTTTATATTTTACTACTGTTTATAAAGAGCCAAAAAATCATTAATCAAATAAGAAATACATAATATATATATAAATATAATAATATGTATATAAATTTGTTTTCGATTCAGATATTTTAAATAGATTAATCATTTTCTATTTATAGGTTAAAATTTAAATATTAATAACATTGATATGTATATGAATATGTCTTTTATTGAAATGATATGTATAACAGATTGCAGTCATCCAATCATAATATTAATTTATTATTATAATATTATAGTTGATAGTTAAGAAAATATGCCTGTGTGAATTGTGAAATACATCATTTATGTGTAGGCGTGAAATAGAATTGAATGTGCTCAATTAAATTTTACTTTATATACTTCTATACAATTATTATTTCTTCATATTCATATTGTATGGGATGTAAACGTGTTGTATGCAGTTATTAATTTTAATTTTGTTAAGTATCGTTATATAAAGTAAGGTAAACAAGAGTTTATAAGTTTTTTTCAAACGATTATTGAGTTATAATTCTATAATAAAATTACTCACATCGATTCAAATTTTTAGGATATTCAAAACCATAGACAAAATAATGGTCCTTATGAACCCTTGCTCTTAAAAAGACGCAATGTCATTAAAAAAGCGTTAGTTGACCGCAATTTATACGCTATTTAGTTTTTTATATTTCTCTTTATAAATCGTATTTACCCCCTTCCCTTGTACATGGGAGATTTATTTGATTAATTTTATAAAATCGATTATTTAACCAAAAAACTGCCATTTGAAATAGGCAATATCTGTAGTAAATAATGGACAATTATATTACCCTGTCTATAAGTGTAGCAGCGTAAAACATCGAAATTATAGTGGGGAAAAAAACTAGTTATTAAAATTTGTTACTTTTATACGCACGCTTTAAAATATGTTCTCTTTGTGAATATTTTTCCAAAAAAAAGTAACACAAATTTTACGCATGATAGAAATTTGGCAAGAAAAAACTCTTTTGTGGAAATAAAATGCTAACGGATTATAGAGATATTAGAGAAGTTTATATTATATAATATATTATATAATATATATATATATATATATATATATATATATATATATATATATATATATATATATATATATATATATATATATATATATATATATATATATATATATAGAGAGAGAGAGAGAGAGAGAGAGAGAGAGAGAGAGAGAGAGAGAATCCCCGAACATAAAATCTCAGATATTCGTATAGTTTAACATGTCAATAAGAATAAATTATAGCATTTGATTGTTTTGCAATTATTATATAGCAATAGATTAAATACTGTTATTCTTCTTAAAATATCAATTTATCAAAAAATAAACAATAGCTTGTCATGTATTTAAATATAAAAAAGTTATTATTAAATAATAATAAAAAAATATTATAAAAAAAAGAGAATAGATGAAAAAAAAAATAACATAATATAAGTAGGTAATTTTTAATTGTATTATAATTTATGATAGTATAGTAATGTATATAATAATTATATTGCTTTAACATTATATACCTTATAATTAAATTATAATTAATGATTACTATTTATGTATGCGCTCTAACTCTCTATATTATATTGAAAAAAGAAACGCCTATAGAAGAAAAGGAATCACACTTATAATATTAAAATATTTAAGTATTATTTTGTAAGTAGGAAGTAGCACATAAAAATAACACACCTATAATGTTTTTGTCTTGAGGTAATAGAGACTTGTGATTTATTTGAGTTGATACATAATTAGAGAGTAATTGTTCATATATACCTAGCCATGTATATTATAATAAGCATGTAGTATGTATATTTATATAAGGATGAAAGTGTATTATTTTTATTTTATATTTTTAGGATTTGATTTTAAATTTAATAATTGCATTAGAAAATTTACTATTGGTACAAATTTAGCAAGAAAGTTCTTTACTCAATAGTATTGTTCGTAAATTCTGTTTTGTGCCCCTAAAATGACGATCAACTATGGTTATTCAAATGGAATGCGCATTTTTTTTTTCTGCAAGAGAACAGGGTTTACGAATATCATTAGTGTTGTTCGTAAACCCTGTTTTCTTGCACTAAAAAATGCGCATCCCATTTGAATAACCATAGTTGATCGTCATTTTAGTGGTATAGAAAACACGGTTTACGAACAGCATAAATGCTTTCCTTATGGATAAATAAATTTTGTTACATTGTTGGCAACAATAAAACATTTTCTAAAATGCGTCATTATATTAAATAAAATAAACACTTCTTTATTTAAAAAGAAGTTATACATATTTGAAAAGGAGAGGTATTCTTGTCAGCAATGGGCATAGTTTTGTAAACATGCAAAAAAAAAAAAATACAAACTTGGTCACAGATTTAAATTTTATAAAACTCTGGAAATATTCTCTTCAAATGAATTTTAATTTAATCATAAATTACGTAACAGATCTCAAAGATACTGACAAAGTGAGACTTGTTTAAATATTTAGTTGTGAAAAACGTAATAAATTTTGAAATCGGTCAAATTAAAGCCATAGACCACATAAAACAACATGTGCTTTTTAGTGAATAAACACGCAATGGGATCTTCAAAACTGATGACAATTTTTACCAGAATGTTAATGTAGCGCTACCAGAGAGCGTGAAAATACTGTAAAGTATACAATTTGCGTGAAAATTTATGTTTATGACGTCAGAAACATGCAAAAATAAGTATGAAAATGTTGTGCGGGCTGCATTAATCGAATTTTCTGATCACTGCTACGGGGCTATGGTTGAGTTTTGAGAGAAACTAATGTTATTTATGTAAATCCCATCAAGTGTTTTGTGATATAAATGCTCATGTTTTTCTCCGGTCTATTCCTTTAAGCCAATTCACAATGTCTCCCATTCTAAAAAGTTATATCAGATATATTTAAAGATCTTGCAGTAAATAGAAAAAGGTTTCAATTTACGTTTCGATCAATACAGGAAAACACTTATAATCAGCTAAAAGGAAAAGCTAATTTTTCAATATAACATCGTTATTATTTGAGGAAGTTACATTTATAAAAGTTACTAACGTTTAGCTTTGTAGGCACTCTTTTAATTTAT
This sequence comes from Ecdyonurus torrentis, assembly GCA_949318235.1. Classification (NCBI taxonomy): domain Eukaryota; kingdom Metazoa; phylum Arthropoda; class Insecta; order Ephemeroptera; family Heptageniidae; genus Ecdyonurus; species Ecdyonurus torrentis. Next base: position 34,376,924 of record OX439132.1, on the reverse strand, counting down.
GGAAAAAAAAAAGAAAAAAAAAAAAAAAGAATATCAATTTAATCAAAACCTTTCATTTTATCGTTAGTTCAATTGTATATAACTGCGTTTTAAATAAAGAATAACAATTATAACATAATAAATTAAAAATATATTATTTGTAACTCTTATATATATTATGTATATATATGTAGTATTTAATAATACATTGTTGTAATATATAATAATAAAAAAAGAGTTTAAATTAATTGTTTATTTCAATATAGAAAGACGCACATTTCTCTATATAATTAATCTTCATTTGACCTGAATGCACTTGTTTTGCCAAGATTTCTATTCAAAGTAATAAATTAACTACACACGGTTCTTCTTTTGCGAAGGTTGCATTTTATATTATTATGAAGGCGTGTGTATATACTATAATATATATTTTTTTTATTAAACAAAGATGTATTCATACTGTTAGGAAGGGTGGTGTTACGAAATATTGCTGCAATAATCCAATCTTCTTCTTTATATACACAACTGTTGTTTGTCATTAGAAAACATCGTGATTTTAATTTAAATATATTGAGTTTATATATATATATATATATATATATATATATATATATATATATATATATATATATATATATATATATATACAGTACATACTTCACAGTCACAATATATTCAAGTTAGAGGCATTTACTTGTAAGATTAAATGAAAATAATATAAATGTGTCGGCAGTAATGACTTCAAAATTTTTAGTTTTGTAAAATTACAACAATCATAACAGTTTCTTAAAGACATTTAACATTAAATTATCTATCTTTGTAATTGTATAAGATCTTGCATCTAAATTTTTTAAATATAGTTCTTATATGCATTGCATCGTTACTGTTGAATTGAATATATATGCGGAAAGGATAAAATACGTAATTTATGCTGTACTTATGTCATTATAGCATAAATGTTGCTAAATTATAAAAACATTAATAATTAAGCTGCATAACATAATATTTATGCTATGTAACATAGTTATTTTGAAGTATAGCATAGATTATGCTGTATTGAATAAATTGTGCTGAAAATGAGCTAGTATAATTATTACGTACTTATTTTTGTCCTCTAACTCTTATTTGTTGTATTTCAGTTTTTTTTTTACAGCTACTGCTATGATCTATGAATAACTGATATACGTAATGGCTTGTAAGCAGATTTTTGTTAAATTTTAAATCACTTTTTGAGGATATCAAAACACTAAGAAGTTAATATTTCATTTCTATTACTGTTTCCTCCCATTTTGTTACTTAAAAAATTATGTGTCTAGCCTACTTCTATCAAAAATACATTATTTTTTTTTAATTTAAAAACAGGTATCAAATGCATTCTAAAATATGCATTTATGCAAGAGATACAGGAATGTTATTTTCTTAAAAAATGATTTTATTATTTATTTCAAAATGTCATAAAAAGATTTGTTTCTTTTCACAGCATGCATGTGTTTGTGTCGCTTAAACTTTTTTCCTTCTTCTTCTTCCTACGATTCTTTATGTACCAACACATATGAAAAATATTTAACAACAATTCACCACCCACACAAATAACTAAATTTAATATTCACACACTATTAAATTTGAATAATATCCTTTCCTATTAAAATGTTATGTCTTTTTATTTATTTTTTTATGAATAACGAACTCATTCTCATTCAACTTTTTCTTTTATCAAGCAATTCATTGTTTTTTTCTTCTTCTTTTTTTAAATATATAAGAACTATTTGTATACTTATAAATTAAGATCTTTACTAAATTCTATTTTTAAAATATTTTTTATAAAAAAAAGTATAAAGTCTTTAACACATAACACTTAACGTATCATTAAAATTTAAATAAATATATCTTTTACGCTCATTTGGCTATATATCATTGGCTCACTATGTATAATTTTAAATAATAATGTTACAAAATATAATTATATTTTGTGTGACTTATACGTTTTTATTGTAATATATAAAAATTTTCATGTTGTAAAAAAAATTTTACGCAGATTTCTTAATTATTTGCATCGTAATTACAACATTCAAGTTGGCAACCAAATGTTCAATTATAGAGCTTAGCAACAGTATAGAAATATTAAATAAAGTTTTACCTTTCATTTTGCTCAATCTATGTTTTTATATCATTGAAACTATTTTAGATACGTCGAAAATTACAGCAAAGATTGTAGTTTACACGAGCAATATATTTATAGGACCCTGTTAAAATTCAAATTATTTATCATTTATTCAGCAACAGATTAAATCCATAAGTACTGAATACAATAATGATGCTTACACGTCAATATGAACGTACTACACTTTACAAATTTTGTTCAAAATGACCGAACTATACACTTTACAAATTCCAAGTTCACCCTGTTCTCCTGTTAAAATACGTAGAAGCGCCAAACGTATATAGATCGTTCATTTGGAGTCAAATTTGTAAAGTTCAGTTCGTTCATTTCGATGGGTATTATAGTCAAAACATACAAAAAAGAAACACATTTAAAACAAAGACAAGCATGTTTTCAGCTTCTCAAGACAATATAGCTTTATAGTAGTATATATATAAAAAAATCGTAAAATATTCTCAAAGTTGAAAATTAGAAACATAAATTTTGTTACTATTTAATAGTTGTTATTTCTAATGAAAATATAAAAAAAATTGAGAAAAATCCTTCCTCTCTTGCAAGCTTTATTGTTGCTATATAGTTATAGTAATTCAAAAACTGACAAAAATACGTAATAATTATTTCCGCTTAATTTCAGGAACATTTATTCATGGTATGCTGTTAAGTCTATTACAATGCTGTACACGGACAAAAATAAATACGTAATAATTATGCTATAGCTCATTTTCAGCACAATTTGTTCTATGCGGCATAATAATTATGTTATATAGCATAAAAATTATGCTGTACAGCATAATTATTTACATTGTTCTAATTTAGCACAATTTATGCTATAATTACATCAATACATCATAAATAACGTAATTTATTCTTTCCGTGCAGCATAATTATTTATATTACAATTCTGAAATTACTATATTTGCACCATGAACATAGTTGTAAATTATTGACAGAATGCTTATATTATGATTTTTTTTCTTTTTTTGTGGTGTTATTGCTACAGAAACAAAATGAAAAAACAAAAATTGGCAAACTTGAGTCAGTGTAGTTCAATGTTTCCGATAGTCTTACTATGTGACAAATTTATTAAATTAGATGAATAAATAAGTATAAGCCAAGTTTAAAACAACAAAAGACAACATTCATTAAGTTACTATATGCAACTTGTAACAATGATGCACTCTGGCACATCTCCATATAGTAATTTAAACATAGTTATTTTCTACTGTAATCACATCACAGTAAAATAAAAATAAATAAATAAACATTCATTACAGACAATAATGACAAGTTATCATCAAAGTTGGCAATATTTACTTAAAATTTATATTTAAAAGAACTTTTTTAAAAATATATCATTTTATCTTTATTTTTATTGCTATACATAAAAAATAAAATCTAGAATATTAATCAGTATAAAAATGCTATTATATATATATATATATATATATATATATATATATATATATATATATATATATATATATATATATATATATATATATAATGTCACGACTCATAGCATATTCATATACCCGGATCTAAGTATAAAAGAAGACACATATACGTATCATTCTATATACTATTAACAATACAACAACAATATATAAAATACAAATAATGATTTTTTTTTACAAGTCAAATCATTTAAATAATAATAATAATTTAATTTTATTTAGTTAACATAATAAGAAAATAACAAATCCTTAACCTACCTTAACTTCCGCATAACATAATGTCATATTCATATTATTATTATTATTATACAACAATGTAATATAGTCTTATGTTCAACAATGTTATCTGTCAAAGGATTAATAGTCATCGTTATTCGTTTTTCTCTGACACTTTTTTTATAAATGCTCTTACATTTTTATCTTATACTTATGTTTTCAAAACTTTAAAAAATAAATACAGAATATAAAAAAAAATTAAAATAAAAATCCTATATAGCTTTTTTATTCATGTTTTTTTTAAGGAGAATTTACAAGTAAATGCTTTTATTTTAACATTAAGTAAATGCAAGACAAATTTCCATTCAGAATATTAAATTTTACTTTTAGTACACTTAAGTTTCATTGTAAAAAAAAAAAAAAAAAAAAAAAAAAAAAAGTAAATTACTATACACTAAAATTTTGATGGCATGTATACATATTCAGTTAAAATCACAATGGTTTTATTTTATCTCATTAATATATTTATTTTTTACTGTACACACCTACTCATTTAAATCTCATTCTTTTTAACGCATAAAAAAATGCAAATTTTTATTATTACCTTCAAAATATATTAAAAGCATTAAGTATACTTTTATAATATATAACAAAGAATTTTAAATATTGTAAAAGAAAAGTGTAAATTAATGTAAACATTTGTATAGATTTATATTAAAAATTCATGCTGACTTATAGCGGGATTTAAAAACAAGAAGAAGAAAAAAAAATCTGTTTGTGAGAGAGAAAGAGTGTCTTTTTTTTTTTTTTTTTTTTTTTTTTTTGAAAAGCGATAGAGAGAAGAGTATTTGGGATGCTCCGCAGGAGATGAGGCTGCTGCAGGTTGCCCTTAGGCCTCGGCGTGCCCGCCCGCCCGCTTACTTACGTGATGCCTACTACCTGTATGTGTGTGTGTGTGTGTGTGCCTACTGCTGTTGTTGGTGGAGTGAGGAGTGAGGCGGTGGCTCCTTGAGAGGATGCTGGAGGGGGGGCGATGAACCTGTGTGGTGATCATCATGAGCGCCGGCACCATGCACATACTATAGATATATATATATAAGAGAAGTAGAGGGAGGAAGATGAACAGTGTGAGAGGGATATATAATAATATGCATGACATAGTATTATAAATACAGGTAACCTAATTAACATATGAAAACAATTAATATTTAAATATATGTTTGATATAATGAGTTTTATGTCTTTAAATACATTTTTTTGCATTAATTTTATTACATTTTGGATGTGTGAGATTTTGATGGATTTTATGTGATATGCTTTATTTTATTTGTGAATTTTTATAGAAAAAGATGTGAAACATAAAATCATTAAATTCTTTATTTTTTTATTTTTTAGTTTTATTACGTGATTAAGAATAAGAAGCCAATACTATTCGTTAAATTGTGTTTTTTTATTGATTTTTTTCTTTTGTTTAATGATTTCTTAAAAAATGGGTATTAAAGAAAATTAAAATTTATCAAATTGCCAAAAACTTTATTAATTTTTAATTTTTCATCCTGTAGATTAGGCAAATTTGTGGTCGTCTATGTAGTGCGGGTTGCATAAACCACTAAATTTCTAGGAGCACAAAGTACTTTAGCATAGCAAATTGCTGACAACTGCAGGTAACACGTCTGTAAGGTCAAAAACCTAAACTAATAGCATTCTTACATTATTACTTATTTGTTGTAACTGCATATTTTTGAAAAACATGAAAATATGACAACCATCGGTTAAAAAGATAAATATTCTTCTTATTTCTACTCATGTTCCTTATTTTTCATAAAAAAGTTTCTGAAGTTTCTTTTTGTAGAATAATAAAACTTTAATGTCAAAATCTTTAAGTGACAATACTCAAGATAGTATAAAATATTTAAATATTTTCTGTTCTTTCCTCTTTTTTTTTTTTTCCTGGAGTTGAAAAAAAAAAAAAAAAACTCATGTTTTAAAAATGTATTTTATACATGAATTATATTTAAAGATAAATTATATAATATGATAATATGTCATCGCTTTAAATAGAAGCTTTTATAGTTTATTATTCTTATTATAGAAGTATGATTTTGAAAAGATTTTTTTGAATATTAACTATAATGGTACAAAGAATTTTGTGTACTTCTAAATAAAAGAAGAACTATGATTAACTACTCGTTTTCTACTATTCACCTCTTCCCACACATAATTTTTCTTACAACTCACACACACACACATCTCATCTTCAATAGAAAATTTTGAGAGAGAGAGAGAGTGAGAGAAAATTTATTTAATCAAATAAACTATTTGGTGTGATCATTCAACCTATAATTTTAATCCTTTTGAATTATTTCTATACAATATTATTTTACAAAGAAATCTGACTATTTAATTTCTATATTATGTTTTTTTGAATGTTTCAAAAAAATATAATGAAACATTAATTTTGAGGTTCACTGCAATATTTTTTTTAGTAATTTTCAAGGTAGTAAAATTACTTCAGTTGCATTTTTTAAAGTAATTAAGTTTAAGATTTATCCAGCTTGTACAGTTACTTTAACTGAAATTGTTATTAAACTGCCAAGTGGAATAACATATATACGGAGATTTTATTATAATTTTTGTATAGCTGTAATATTTTGTATTCATATTTATACACTGCATTTCTGCAAGAAAATACAATAATTTTCTTGTATTATAGTTTCTACAGGCACTTTGGTATAAAATTTTACTCTATTGTTTTATGGGAATATCATGTACACTACACCAGATAATAATTGCTTCATTAGAATTTAATTTTATTTGAAACGTCATAAATTATACAAAATATACATTTCATAATTTTCTTATAATTTTACAGCTTTTGAGAGCATAGCTCGTGTCGATGCATAACACAAGCAACATAATTTAAAAGTAAGAAAGAAAGATAAAATATAATATATCTTCTAAGTGAATCATATTTTTATCAACAAAAATTGATTTTTTTTTCTCGAGAAATTAACAAAAAAAATTATCTTGCCATACAAGGAACTAAAGTTATTGCTGAAGAATTTATTTCTTTTGTATATTTAAATAAAAAAAATTAACTTTTTTTTTTAATATTTAGAGATTACAGTACCTATTAAATGCACTGATTGTGCGTCAAAAGCATGAGTGTATTTTTACTCAACATTCAAAATATTAGTGTATACTCTCTCATTGCACTAGTAGTCAGTTACTGTAATATAAATATATTATGTAAACCATGATAGTACCCATGCACTGGTAGAGTTAACATTCAATACAAAAAATAGCATGTATAATTTCTAATATTGAAATTTTGGAAATATTTAAATGCTCGACCAGTATTAGAGTTTGTTGTATATAAATTTCAAGACTATGCATGAAATGAAAAAGAGTACCAGTTTGAAACTACTAGTACTTTGTTTTTGATGTGTATTACTATATGGAGCAATACGTTAATTAAAGTAGACATTGTATTGCCATAAGGAATTAAAGCAACAACAAAAATCCCCTGTACTAAACATATAAGCCTGTTACACTCACAATAAGGAAACAATTTGAAAAATCTTGTATGCCAGCATCATCTGAAACTTTCCTACAGACAAATTAGAAAAAAAAAATTCCCCAAAGGTCACCAGTATAGCTTATTTAAATTGGTTTAGGTGGTCTCTTTAATAATTATAATAAATATTAAAAATGAAATTGAACTCTGTTAATAGCCTTTATTTTCTTTATAATGGTCTTTATATTAACATTTTAATTTATTTTGGAGACATAAACCTCGATATTTAAAATTGCAAAATTATTAAAAGAGTTGTTTTAATATATTTAATAGGTACCGTTAAAATAATAATGAATATATATATATATATATATATATATATATATATATATATATATATATATATATATATATATATATATATATATATATATATATATATATATATATATATATATATATATATATCAGTGGCGTAGCCAGGGGGGGGGTTTTGGGGGTTCAAACCCCCCCTGTGGATTTGGAAAATATACACAAAAATTAAAAAGTGAACAAAAATTTTGCAACAAAAATAGTATTTTAGGAGAAAAAATCGTCAAAAATTTCTCGCTTCGCTCGAATATGTTTATTATTATTATTATTTTACTAATATTACACTCTTCACTGATACAAAGTATAGCTGTATAGACACTATATGACTTTAAGGTACCAAATATTTTGTAGTACTAACCAATCAATTAACTAGATTTTTCATTAAATATTTTTAATTTTCTGTTTTCCGTGAAAAAAAAAATTATAAGTAAAAACTTCACAGTTTTCTAGCATAGAATGGGTATAAAAATAAATAAAGGACGTGATTTCAAAAGCGCAGTGTTGGGGTCGAACACCATTTTAGTCGGACTCGAACTGATCACGAACACTTAAAATTCTTTCGAACACGATCCAAACATGAACATTTCGAACTTTTTGCAAGGTCAAACACATCACGAATTGTTCGATCGAACTGTTCGTAAGTGTTCGACTAGGTTATTTAAAAAAAAAATACTATACAAATAAACAAACTTTTTTGTTTTTATTTTTTATTTAAACATATTTGTATATATGTATATAATTATTGGAAATGGTTGAAAATCCTTTTATTTTACATAAAATACACCAATTTTTCATATTAAATTTTTAACTAATTTAAAACTTTTAACATGTAAAACTTAATTGCAAAAGTGTTCGACTTCGTGTTTGAAATTTCGAACAATCAGCAGTGAAAATGGTGTTCGTCGAACACGAACTCGAACACCTCTAAAAATCCAAACGAACTCGCAAACGAATTTTGAATTTTGAACTGTTCGAGTACGTGTGCTGTTCGAAAAATGTTCGACGTCGCACTCGAACACCCCAAGACTGCAAAGCGTACACAAAAACATAACTTTCAAACTACACTACTGTCCGCGCCACCTAAGAATGCGACCAATTAGAGAGCATTTAAAAAATTTCCATTTAGTTAACATTACCCCACCTCCTAGCGACCTTGAGCGTCATTGGCTCGTGGCTCGATTTCGATTAATCGCGAACATCCTTAGGTGGCACGGACTGTAGTATAAGGAAGTTTTCAAAATATATTAAGTTTATTCTAGTCCATATTCGATGATTTTTAGCCAATTAGCCAATTCAGAAAAAAAAAAAAAAAAAAAAAAAAAGACTAAAAAGAAGTAAAATTAGTATTGCAAAACTTGTGTATAAGAGTTGCTGAAATTCTCTTTAGTTTTGATTGGTTTTTCTTTTATTGTAAAACAATAAATTACCTGACGGTACTTTTGAACTTAAAAAAAAAAAAGAAAGAAAAAAAAGACTTGAAAAATGATTTGAAGCATAAAATTATTTTAAGGTTGTAATTTTGTATTCCTGAAATCATCTTTTAACAATAATGGAAGTATTTTTAAAGTTGTGAGTAAAGTTTAATGATATATATTTTATAAGTTTTTGTGTACTTCGGGTTGCGGTCATCAGGTGTTTTACGTTCTGCAGGCTGCGTAAATACAGTGCTATATAAAATGAAATACAAAGAATACAGCAATTCATAATTTTTAGTTAATTTTAAAATATTTTTTTAAAGAATTCTTTAAAAAAAATGCACCCTTAAAAATATTTTGAGCATCAAAACATTGGTTTAATGAAATATCCGCATTGCTTAATCAGAGTGGCTTAATTAGGCATTATATTTATAGCTTTTCTCTCATTTCTTTCATTTTTATTATTATGATTTTTTTTTTGCTGGTCATATTGTGTTATTGTGCTACCACTCGATATTCCTAGTCAAAATTGACTAAATAGTTATAAATATCAAGTATATATTGTCTCTAAAATATAAAATATTAATAATGTAGCAAATAAAATAGTAGTTTTATAATTTTGTATGTATGTCAGAAGCAAATCCACATTTTGGCACGTCAAACTCTCAATCTTAAATTTTAAACTTCATTTAAAATGAAATGCATACTAAATACATAAATTTCATCAAAAAAAGGGGCGTGGCCTCAAAAAATTTCGCGCCTGCGGCGGGCTTTTGGGGGCTTCGCCCCGACTGGTTCAGACCTGAACCCCCCCTGTGGTAAAATCCTGGCTACGCCACTGATATATATATATATATATATATATATATATATAGCAAAATTGTAATCAAATTTATGACAAGTATTCTTAGAATGAAATTTAAAAATTAATTTGATATTATCTTATGTTATAATTTGATTTTATCTTATTTTCATACGTATATAATATACATACCTGTCGATATAGAAAACACGACTAACATCTTGTATGTATATTATGTTACATGGATCATCCCTGTCCAAGTAAAACATATTCTGATACAAGAGAGTATAACTATAAGTTCATGTTTAAGATAACAGACTCGTTGAGATCAACTTGTATAATAAATTGATCTCATTTGCATTACAGATTTGCATGTTTGTATGTCATTGATTTGATTGGATCAATTACAATTTCTTTTTTTGTTATTATTTAATTGTATTGTTTGAAAATAGCATTATTTACTTTTTTATCCATTTTTTTCATAAGTATTAAATAACGGGAAAAAAAATTACGAAATTTATACTTCAGTGGATAATTATTTTGTTATAAAGCATTAGATACAGTGGAACATACTTTTTATGCTATACAACGTAATTATTATGCACAATAGCAAGTTCTGTAAAATGATATCAAATATTGCTAAAATTGCTCTAAAATTGGGTTGTTCTTCACAAATGACGTTTAAATTCACATAACTCTTACGTAAATATACAGTACAACAATCATTGTTAATTAGATTCTTACGTAAAAGTTACGTGAATTTACGCGTCATTGTGAACAGCGCGTATTTATGCACATATTTTTGCACACAAAGAAAAAAAAATTTAATGTACTTGTACTAAAAAAATTACGAAAACTTATAAATGCAATTACCAAGTTTTTATTACATTATTCTTTCTTATAATATTGCACAATTTAATTGCTTTTTAAATTTAATAATTGCATATAGAGTGTTACACATTTTATTTCTACACATTATTCAAACCAGGAAAAAAGTATATCATAAAAATAAATCTTAATTTAAAAATTTTTACATGACACTCCTCCCATTATAAATATATATATTATAAACTAGAATTATATAATCAAAATCTTAATAAATAAAAAAATAATATTGAAACTAGTCATAACAAAAGTATGTCTTTATATTATTACCACCCACCCTCACTTATATAGTAAAAATATATATATAGTTTAAATTATGAGGGCGTTCATTTCATATATTATATATACAGTATATCGTGTTAAGAATTAAGATACTACTATGGAGGTGCTGGGGTTATAATATGTGCTCTGACTTTAATAGGGGTCAATTTGACTAAGGTTATGACCTTTTTCATATGGAAAAGAGAGAGAGAGAGAGAAAGAGAGACTATTAAAAAATGATCTCTATTTCTCTGACTGTATTATAATATATATTTTCTCGCTCTAAATTTATTTCTATTGCTCTCTTATTTAGACAGAGAGAAATAAAAAAAGAATGCAGTGAAGTGAGAAAAAAAATGACTATCAAAAGAGTGTCATTGTTAAATACAATTTAACAATAAAATTAAATCAAGCTACCATTAGACATGCACCATGTGTAGGAGGAGGTATCATTCTTTATTATTTCTTTCAATACCAAGTGGCCTTAGTCAGCAGCATTTTCTTAACAAGAAATTTTACTATAGTAATATTTTTGTTAACAAAATATAAAAATATGTTTTTTTATTATTCAAATTATAATGCAGTTTAATATATATTTTTATTATTATGATAATAAAAACATGATTTATATTTTAATCATAAATTGTTGAAATGTTAATAATATGAAGGTGTCAAAACTTTTTTTAATTTATTATGTATTTAAAATTTTACAAAAATGCATAAAATTAAGTTACTGTTGAGAGAATATACCTTTGCATAGAAATCTTACTTTTCTTTTATACTTTATATACATATATCATTGGCTAAGAATTTAATTGTATAATCATTATCTTTATGCTACTAGATAAAATTTTAAAGTGGATACTTGTTCTTATGCATAAGATATCTATTTTTTACCGTATCTATTTTGTCTATATGCAATATTTTTTTAATCGGAAAGGTAATATTGTCCATATAAAATTACGCTTAATTATTTTATTAATTTAATTGAAGTTTGCAAAATTCGACTTGCACAACAGTTACTATATATAGTACAAAGTATAGCAACAATTTGTAATGAAAATTTTGAACTTTAATTAAGTATAAAATAAGAAAGCCAACTAAAATTAATCTAAGTTATTTGTAGCACCAAGTTGACTTTTTTTTTTTTTTTTTTTTTTTTTACTTGTTTTTATTATACGTAATTGGACTTTTTTTTTCCTTATTTTCAAAGTGTTATTTAAAAATCATAAAATAAAAAAAAAAAATTTTAATTTCTGTCACATTTTAATATATTTAGAAATTAATTAACAAACTGTTATAATCATAATTTGATATAATGATACATAGAAAATTGTTATTATGATTAACAACACATGTTCGTATATGAATATTAAATGTATTATATACGTATAGGTACCATGTATGGGAGTTTCATTAGGTATTTTGTCATGCATGTACTCTGTATTGTTTCTCATATCAAGTGAACACAATTTTGCTCCAGCAGCAGGAGCAGCAGCAGCGGCTTGCCTTGTTGTGCATAATCGAGAGTACAAAAGCAAAAGCAGCTGAACTGACATTACGTACATTACACATGCATACAGCGTAGGCGGGATATACATACCCTTGACACTCTAGTATAAATTTCTGCAAACTTTAAGGACGATCAACCACTACTTTAAGCTTTCACTTTATTGTAATTTAATGATATCGAATTACAGATGAAGTTCTAATCTGGAATAAAGATTATCCGGATAAAGCAATCCGGATTTTGTGGACAAGTTTTCAAAAATACCTTCATTATCTAGATTGTAAATTAGCAATTAAAATCGTAGATCAACAAACAATTCAGATCTAGATTGAAGAAAAATCAGTAAAAAAAAATCATGTTTCATCAGTAAATCAATTCCTATTGATTTTATAAATTTTGAAATCACAATAGAAGACTTGCAAATGGAGTTTAAGTGAGAAAGTAAGCAAACTCAGAGATCAACAATACTAACAAAGTGCTAGAAGATGACTTTGTGTATATGTCTTGATTTAATATGCTTTCTTATGGAGGAATGAAGCAACTCCAGTAAGAGCTAGATAGTAAAATTTTTACTGGGCTTCAAAACTTTTGTTTTAATGAATTTCAAGTCGATTATAGGAGAAAAATGACTAAAATGATTAAAATTTATGAAAATATTAGCTGTGAGACTAAGTAAGGTACAAGAAAGTAAGTAAGTAAGGAAGTATCGAGAAGAAATTCTAACTTGAGTTATAGCTGCTTCATTATTCCATAAGGAAAGCATGTTGAATCAATACAGAAGCACAAAGTTGTCAACTAGCACTTTGTTAGTATTGTTGGGCCCCAAGTTTGTTTATTTTCTCACTAAACAAGCTTTTAGCAAGTCTTCCATTGTAAACAAAAAATACATAAAAATAAACTATTTTGAGACAACTCTTGCAAATTAATTGAAATATTCTACGTTTTTTTTTTAAAGAAAGCTTCTGTTAAAATGATACTAATTCCTGGAAGCAATATTTTATAATTGATAGCATTGTTATTTTTATGTGAAGGAGAAAAAAATGTGTTTATTTGTAATTTTTAACGACTGAGGCATGAAAAAAAGTTTTGTTTGTATATTTTGAATATTTAAAAAACATGAACAATTTATAGTTATAGGCTACAAAACATTAAAATGAAAGTTTTTTTCTTCTTCTTTTTTTTTCTTTCTAGTAAAATAAAAGCAGCAGAGACAAAAATTTACATATTTCGTAATAAACATGGTTTACTAAAATTGCTGCTTATTTTTCTTACAGTATTTTTCAAAAAATATGAGTAGAAATGCAACAATCAATTTTGTAATAACTATCATGGAACATCTACATTGAAATAATGTAATGTTTTGTTTGGTATAATATATTATTTTTTGAAGGAGTATAAATATTTTTATAACTTAAAATCCTAAAACACTGATAAATTATAAATAGCCAAATTTTTCAAATTATATTTTTCTCCCTTCATACATTTGTACTTAAACACCATTTTAGTACAACAAAATAGAGCAAAACTAAAATTTCATTTATATATTTTTTATTGTTGTTATTTTACAATTTAATATATTTTTGCGCTTAAGATTTAAAATATAAAGAAAAGGAACATTCTCTGATAAATTTACAATCCGCAATTAATTTTGGATAATTAACTTCACCAAATAATTAATTTAATAGCTAAATAAAAATGCCTTATCTATTCTTAAACCATAGTAAAATCTATACAATACTATAACCCTTACAAACAAATAAAAAAAAATCAGGAAACTATATAGAAAATACCATTAATTTTTCTATGAAATTCCACAAGACAAAGAAAAGAGAGCGGTAAAACTTCCTTAAACTTTTTCTTTCTTTCATCTTTCATATAAATGATAATAAAATAATATTAAAGTTGCATTCTTCGTAACGTTGTTGAAATGTTTCGCTATGCATCATCTTTTTATATTTTATTATGTAAACCTCAAGAAAGGTCTCTGCAATAACCGCGCCAAGCGGCAAACATATAACAACAAGAATAATACGAATAAGAAGAATATGAATATAAAAAAAAGTGCAATGTTATATGCATGTGGCGCGCGAGATAGATTATAATATTATACATACATATAAATATCAAGTGTATATATATATATATATATATATATATATATATATATATATATATATATATATATATATATATATATATATATATATATATATATATATATATATATAAAGTCGATTTCTATCTGCATATAATAAAACACAAGTTTTTCTTGTAAGATTTTACATATTGATAGACTATTTTAATAATATGCAATGCAGATTATATTCTATATAAATAAATATATTTTATTTATATATTATATTATAAAAAAAAAGTAAAAAAAATAACATGAATAAAAGGTGTTACAACTACATGATCTTAAAACAAAAAACTTTTTTATGTTTTAATAATATATTTATATTATATTATTATAATAATATAATATTTTTTTTAATTGTTTTATTGTACTATGATTGTATATAAATATTCATGTAAATTTTTTGTTGTATGTTTAGTAGTGTGTAAATATAAGAATTACATTATTTTAGATATGAATAATAATTTTTTTTCTTATATATATATATATGGAGTATTTGTTTAATAAAGTGAAAGAAATAGTGCTTGTAAAATATAAGGTGTGTAATAATAAATTCTTATTTAGTTATTCAGTGAATATCTCTCTTTATTTAAAATGCATTTACGATTTAAATTAGCGATTAACTATTGCATATCATAATAATAATAAATAATAATAATAATTAATGGCTTTTTATTGGGCGAAATCAGGCTACAGAACCCCTCAATTTAACCCAACTGTTTAACAGTACAGTCAGTTACAATTTTAAATTAGAACAAACAAAAAATTTCATGATGTTAATGTTTTTCTTTTCACTTATTAAATATTATTTTTTTAAATAATCCATATTAATAATTTTTAATTTACATCAAATGGTTTAATACTTCAAAAATATTAAAACAATTTTTTTTTAAATAATAAATTCTTCATTTATATTATTAATTATGTAGATAATTTTTAATTGATAATAACCAACCAATAATATCAATAGTATCAAAAGGGTTGAATGAGCTCCTTAAAGAAATATTGTCAAAGGTTATTCCAATTTCTCGAAAAAATAAATATATATATATATATATATATATATATATATATATATATATATATATATATATATATATATATATAATATATATATATATATATATATATATATATATATATATATATATATATATATATATATATATATATATATATATATATATATATATATATATATATATATATATATAATATATAAAATCGTATGTAGAAAATTCAATATAATGCAATACATGAAGAAATAATATCTTTATAATACATCATTGTATATAAATAAATAAACAAACAAAAATATATTTGAAATGTATCAGCAAGATGAATTTAATGAAGTAACAAGTTCATAAAAAATAAATCTGTATAATAATTAACAAATAAAATAACATAAATCAAGTTTTCATTGTAATTAATTTTCCAGTTTTTTGATTGTGATTAATAATTATTACGACAAATTAATGATACAATAATTAACTTGATACAGTATGCAATAATAATATAGTTTAATATTAATCAAGTTTTGTAATCAAACACGTAACTTAATACTGATTACAACGTCTGCTCGCGTATTATGTCGCGATTTCATCTTGCGATTGTCTTCTTATTTTCTATAATATAATATATATTGCAGGTGGTATATGAGATGAAGAAAAAAAAAAGAAAAAAAAAACTTGTCACGCTATAAACCAGCTGTATATAACAATATTATTTCCTTTTTAAGTATCGTAATTTATTCTTGATTATCTATAATTTTTGTATTGTATATATCTTAAAAGGTGTGGTTTCCAGTTTTCAAAAAATAAAAAATTCTTCCACAATTTTTTTTTTTTGGTCATTGACAAAATTTATGTAAATTCTAAGAACTGTCGTATTTTTTTAATAACATATTTTTTAAAAACAGTGGGAGATTAGGAAAGCCTATCCATAAAGATACTTATCTAATTTTAGTTAATTTTGCCCTATTTACTTTGGTTTATAGTTTCTATGTTTTAGAAACTCTACTTATTGATTCTACATTCAATAAATTTATCATTAAAATAAATACAGTATACTTTGGCTTATATAGTTGTATGAGTGAATCAGGGATGTATACGGAGAGAAATTATGGATTGGAATAACTCAATATTTATTTAAAAACGAACCATTTCACTTTTTGGTTTGATTTAACTGAAACCTGAGTTGGTATAACTCATGCCATATTCATACCAACTCAAGTTTCATTTAAATCAAACCAAAAAGTGAAGTGGTTCGTTTTTAAATAAATATTGAGTTATTCCAATCCATAATTTCTCTCCATAGCCAGGCCTAAACCTCGCTTTTTCTATTATGTATTTTGTTATTGCACAAACATGTTTATTTAATTTCAATTAATTTAATGCAGAATAGTGTAAAACAATTAACTGAAGACGATTCATTTTTCATCTATTTTGTATTGTGATTGTACCAAGAATACCAATGAATAAAATATTTTAAATTGATTTGAATAAATTTACAAATATATCAAAATTTCAACACCTTTTTTTTTTTTTTTTTTTTAACTCAATTTGATTTTATAGACATTTATTTTGTGCCCTAAATATAGTCAGGAGAACTTAAGTTTGCATTATCGCCCATTTTAAATGACAATTCTTGGTTAAATACACAATTATTGAACAAAAATCAAACGTGTACAAAATTCAAAAGTTTATCTTAAATAAACTACTACAAATAAATTCAAAAGATATATAAAATAAATGCAATTGGATGTGCAATAATAACCGTAAAATAATATCTTATCATCACTTGGCTTGAAAAATAAAGAAATGCATAAAATATTTTTTTACAATGACTCTGAACTTTCTTTGAATATATGGTAAACATTATTACTATACAAATAATCAAAATTATAATCTTATTTTTCTAACACATAAAACTATTTAAAATACCTAAAGGCTTTTTAAATGTAATAAAAACTATAAATATATCTGATCATTTGTATAGAACAAAAAAAATCTTTTGGTATATCTGTAGAAATAATAATGCATTCATATAAATATATATTATATTATATATATATATATATATATATATATATATATATATATATATATATATATATATATATATATATATATATATATATATATAAACATATATATTATTTATAAGATTGTTACAATAAGGATCAATTTTATTAAACAAACAATGATTATTACTTTTAATCAAAGTTTATGCCAACAAAATATTAATCATGTTGTGTATACTAATTATATTGCTCATTAGTTGTGAATGTAATTAGTGTAAAGTGATATCAAGAAGAGAAATAAAGTAATGATGTTCACGATCCAGTTCGTGATCTTCATATATTGGCTTTGATTCCTCCCGCATTGTACACTTTGGTATGCAAAGTAAAATCTCTCTCTCTCTCTCTCTCTCTCTCTTATAGTTTATTTTCCTCAATAAGTTGCATTGACTTTTTAAGGTAAATTGCATTTGAACATAAAACAGGTTTTATATTTTATTTCAAGAAAAAAATATATTCCTGGCACGCACTCCACAATCGTCAATACAATATTTAAATATTATACATATTTATATTATTTATAATGTAATATTATATTGAAAACAAATTCATTTCACGCTTTTTATCACTTTTGATTATTATCTTTACTTTTTTTTCTTTCTTAACATTAATATGTATATGACATAAATTGAAGTTTAATTTTTCTGCATTACTTCTTAAGATTAAAACTGGATTTTAATTTTTTTCATATAACTACTTTGTATCATTAATTATGATTATTATTATATGCTTATAAGTAAATTATTAAGATTAAAATATTACGTCTAACTTAAAAAATTGCCTTTTTTTAAAAACTTTAAATAATGAAAATATTAGTGATGATGGTTATAAAAAAAATACTTATTTTGCATAATAAAACTGTATAAAGTAAAAAAAATATATAAACGAGTCCTTCATTGGGAGGGGGTACAAAAAAACTCCCCCTCATAAAAGAGGGTCAATTTATGATACTAATATTGGGCAGTACTGACATTTTTATTTAGGTAATTAGAGTTCTATTCATATAACAGTATATGATACAACACTAAGATTCGTAAACTTATTTAATATTCTATCTTGATAAGCGAGAAAAGCTGTTTTAAAAAGTTTTAAAGACAAATGTATTTTATGTAAAACGTTGTGTTTATGGTTTATATACAAAGAATATACATATATAAATTTTTTAAATGGGTGGATCACATTTTTTTTGCACATAATAATGAAGGTCTTTAACATTTTTTTTCTGTTCTAAATAAATAAAATAATAAAAATAATAAGTTACTTTTTATAACATATTTTATATTAAACAATAGGGAAATAAAATGCGATAATAATGCTTAGATAATCGGAAAGTACATTTTTATAGCTATAAAAATTGAATGTATACAGATTTTTAAATCTGTTCATTCTTATACAATATTTCATTTTATGGGATATAAAAATATATAAAACTAAACACTCTGTATTTTGATTCATACGGTTAGAAATCAGAATTTATTATGTGAAATTTTTAATAACGTGTGAAGTGTTTATTGATATTAAATAAAACATAATACTTTCATAACTTTTAATAATTACAATGAATCTCCTTTTCTGGATACGGTTAATCCTGATTTTTTTTAAATAATACAAAATACATCCTCCAAAATACGTAATATTCACGGAAACAATAAATTACTTAATTTATGCTACATTTATTTCATTTTAGCATAAAATCTGCTAAATTAGAACAACATAAATAATAATTTTGCACAATATAATATTTCTGCTACATAACATAATTATTATACCGTATAGCATAAATTATGTTGTATTGAACAAATTGTGTTGAAAATGATAATTAATACGTATTTTATTTTGTCCGTGTTTAATATATAAAATTTTGAATTATAATTAAATATTCATATATAAGATTTTGATAGATTAAAAATAAAGAAAAAGTAACAACAACAAAACCACCATTAATGCTACATAAAATTTTAATGTATTAATAAAAAAAAATCGATTTCATTGTTACTTAATTTATACTTTACAAAAACAATAACAATAAATAAAGATTAGACTTGAAACACTCTGTCAACGTGATTATTATGCAAAAACCATACATGGGGTTTTCCCATATTATAAAAAGTAATATAATGTCTTATATTACTTTTTAATTATTCTATATACGTAAGTTAAGGTGTCTTAAAAAAAAAAAGACGCGGGTTCGAATCTAAGGCAGGTGCTATTAAAGCAGCTGATAATGTAGTTGACCAAATAATAATAAACTATCGCCCGCTTGTTCATTGCGCCAGACATATAATAAAATAATCACCAAAATAATGTAGGCTTGTATTTTATATACATACCATGCAAAATTCAGTATAAGAAAAAAAAAAAGCTAATTTATATGGAACAAGTATAAAAGAAAACATGAATTAATTAAAAAAATGTTTACACCTTTGCAAGTTTGATTAATTATTCAAATATTGTTCTTTTGTAGAAAAGGTTAAATATATAAAAGGTTACTGGATATTTTGACAAATATTTTTCTATATTTTTTTTTTTTTTTTTTTTCGCAAAAATGAATGTATCACCTGCTTTATGTTTGACTTTTTGCAAAATAAAAATAAAAATTTATTGTTCAATAAATCTATAATTTTGTATTATGTTAAAAATGGCAATTAATCTTAATTTATGCTTCAGCTTTACATTACAAAAAAAATTGCTACTTTTGATGCAAAAAATATATAAATATAAATATTTTTTAAAAATATTATTCTATAATTTTGTTTTTATCGTAGTTAACAATCTGTAATAATAAATTAAATGTCGTGCTTTGTCATAATGAATTTTTGTGGTTAAAAAATTAAAAATATAATAAAAAATTATGAGAGTTCCCTAAAGGGTTGTTTGTTAATATGAGGGCTGTAAAAACTAAAATAATCCACTCAAAATAGCTTATTTCTTTCTCTTTCATTCTTTCTTTCTTTTTGGCAGCTGGATATTTAATAGTCAGCCTGCTTTTTTATAAATATTCACAATTCCTTAATTTGATGTTAACAAATTAAAAAAATTTAAACCTTATTTTAATGTTTAACTTCCCTTATTATTTTATGATGGTGGTTAAAAGAAAAAGAAAAAAAATGGGTCAGTTCCACCTTCATAATTGCACCTGACTTTTTTTTTTTTTTTTTTTTTTTTTTTTTTTTTTTTTTTTTTTTTTTTTTTTTGTAAAAAGAACTGTTGCACTGGAAAGTAAACTCATCACCTTTCTGCATTAAAAAATCATTACTTCATTTTTTTTTATTGCAAACCATAAAACAAAGCAAGAAAAAGCTGAACTGTTCCAACACACTTAAATTTAAAAAAAAGTTTTTTATTTTTTATATTTCTTATAGTATATTTTATTAAATCAACTTTATAATACAGTATATTTTATTTGTAGAAATACGTAAAAAATAAATTATATATTATAATATAAATAAAAAATAGGAGAATAGAATGCTATGCTTTAAAGTTCTATATATTATAGAACTCTATACATTAAAGTATAATCAAATTACAATTAATCAAAACAAATATAAAATTATTAAAGAAAAAAAAAAAAAGAAGATATTATTTTAAAATCAATTTGTTTCGCATTCACTGTTGGATATTATATTTCTTTAATTATTTTTGAATGATATCCAAATGTGATAAAAAATATTATATGTAATCTTACTTTGAGTCTAACAAATGAGATTAGTAAACTTTTGGTGTGAAGGAATGTGTACATCATTAAGTGCATTTTTTTTTCTATCCCATTAAAATCTTTCGTAGTAAAGAAGAGTTATTTTCTCTTTCTTTCTCATCTCCTCCCACACCATTGGTGGGGAAGTTTTGTAGTCTATTGTCGTCTGCGGCGCTCCAAGATTATAAAATTAACTCATATTACTCATTTAAATTCTCTCTCTCTCTTTTATATATCTATTTTAAGAATGAATATAATACTAAATCTTAATCTAATTTCTGATTTCAATAGCAATTTATAATAATGCCATTTTGACAATTTCAATATGCGGGCTTTCGACTATATCATTACTTTTAAATTTATTTTAAAATTATTTTCATTCAACTTGATTTAATACAACTTTGTATATTTTAAATCAATTTTTGTCATAATTCTTTTGTTTTTTATTATTATTATTTTTTTTTTATATAAAATCTATTAAATTGTGTTTATTCCATATATTTCCTGAACAAGAAATTAAAAAATATATTTTTGGATGGCAATTTTAAAGCCATAGACCACATAAAACAGCATGTGCTTTTTAATGAATAAACACGAAATGGAATCTTCAAAACTGATGACAATTTTTACCAGGATGTTAATGTAGCCCCACGAGAGAGCGTGAAAAAACTGTATAGCATGCAATTTGCGTAAAAAATCATGTTTATGACGTCAGAAACATGCAAAAATTAGTATGAAAATGTTGAGTGGGTTGCATAAATTGAATTTTCTGATCACTGTTACGGGGCTATACTGTTGGGTTTTGAGACAAACTAAAGTTATTTATGGAAATCCCATCAAGTGTCTAGTGATATAAATGCATATGTTTTTCTCTGGTTTATTCCTTTAAGAATGAAACAATGTATGAGTATAGAATTTTGAGCCAAAAGAAATTAATATAATACGAAGGTTAATTACCTCTAAAAACATGTTGCAAACTCGTACCGCAATATCTCTCTCTCTCTCTCTCTCTCTCTCTCTCTCTCTCTCTCTCTCTCTCTCTCTCTCTCTCTCTCTCTTAAATTTCATTTCATTGCAAAAATAAAAATGTTTATAATTTTTCATAATCTGTGACAAAAATACAAACAAATTAATCATACTTTTCATCAGTATCCTCTTTTTATTAACATAATCTTCTTCTAAAAAAAACTTTAATCTTTCTAACTAACTAGAATATAAAAAAAAAGGCTATAGAACAGTGCTGAAGTTATAAGAAAAATATAATTTCCTATGTCACAAAATAAAAAAATATAATAATAAATTAAACACAGTATAATTATACTTAAGTAAAAATACTTGTTAATGCAAATATTTTAATGATATTAATTTTTTTATATAACAGTATTAAATATAATTAATTTTTTATTATTTTAAATTAATTAAATTTTATACTGTGGGTGGAACCGTGTTAATTTTTTCTCCCCAGGGTACTGATAAGAAATCGCACATGCAAAAGATATTTTTATATTTTTTTCATTTAAAATATTATACTGTATTTTTAGTATATAGAAAAATGTAACATGAAACCTATGTTTTAGTGAGACGCAAAATATTATAAACCAGTAACCAAAAGTAGCGGATCAAAATAAATTTTATAGGTAACATAAAATATATTATATACTTAAAACACCTAATAAAAAATATACTTAAATTTTATATGTCACCAAAGATTAAAAAAAAATGTAATAATTTTATTTTTTTATTTGAAATTATTATTTTAGTCAAATAATGTAACAAATTATAATCTTTAATTATTACTTTTTATGAAGCGATTATTTTCATAGTACATTTCTTTTTTAATGAAGTATTTTATTTTTGTATTGTAAATCATTTTCAATACAAAAAAATAAAATAAAAGTATTTAAAATTAAAGTTTCTTTGTATAATACTATGTATTTTTTTTTCCTTTCAGAGATGCGTATAGAATAAAGTTTTGTATTTTTATACAGGAAAAAGTACAAAATATTATCGGAATTCTGAATAAAATATCAATTTGAAATATACCTCTTTTCTCTCTCTCTCTCTCTCTGTAAGGAAAAATGCATAATGCGCTAAAATATTTAGCTAGAACTTTAGTATTTTTGTTCACAATGGTTAGGCATCATTATATATAAAAAAGTAACTTGACTTATAATTCCCTTAAGTTACAAAATGATCACTAATTTTTTAATACCTGTACTTGACTTTATGAAACCCTCAATTAAGGTACAAGTTTTTGCCACAAAAATATTTTTCTGTCTACGTAATGTATAATTAACGTGGGGGTGGATAGTAAAAAAATAAAAAGGTAAAAATTTCTTTTAAAGGACATCCACCCTCAAGCGCCGCTCTTATTTTCAGTGCATTTTGAACCAAATATTGGCGCCATTGAATCCCTAAAGCATAAGGAACATAAAGAAAAAAAATATATACCTGACGTGATGATGATGATTATTATTGTTTTACTTTTTTCTCTCCATCTTTCTATCTTTTTTTTATGTAACTTATATTTTATTTCGCATAAACCTAATATTATAACGATATAAAAAAATGTTTATGTGTGTCAAAGTATAATATTAAAAGGTGATCATTTAATTTTTATAAATATTTCTTTGAAATAAAAATAATACGTTTTATAATGTGATATATAATTTTCTTATATACAAAATAGCCATTGTTTTTTTATATATATATATTTATATATCTCTTATATAAAATATAAGAATATTATATTATTTTTATTTCTTTTTTGAATTATTCATTTGATTTTATTATATAAATCCGTATTTTTTTTAACAGATATTATGATAGTGTCTTACAGTTTTTTTCTTCTTTTTTTGTTACGTAGGAGGGATATTAAATTGTTATTTTGTGTAAAAAAAAATCGTGTTCAGATAATAATTTTAACATGAAAAAAGTTACAAATAACAAGAAAAAGAATGTAAGATCACATAAAATGTAAGATTTAAGATGACTTAAATCTACCTTATGTGTGCGTTACGAGGGAGTACCAAAAAAAAAAAAAAAAAATAACGATATCTCAAGATGAGACTTGTTGACCCCCTAGGTCGTTTGGGGACAGAATTACGACATCGGACCCCAATATATGTTCCCTACCACTTATTTCTTTCCTTATATACACTTTTTTTGTAACTTGAAATCAAAAGCAAGAAAAAATAAACAAGAGGTAAAACAAAAACAAAAAAAAAATATGTTATTCTCGCTTATCATCTTACTGTATTTATGAATTTATGTAAACCAGTATAGATTGGAGCTCCACAAAAAAAAAATACTAAATAAGTACCAATAATTTATGTAATAAAACTTATGAGTATTACATTAAATATTATATAAAAAAAAAACTAAGAAGAAACAAATTCTTGTTACACCTTTTTTCAGACATTGGAAGCTTACAGTAATAACAGTAACAGTAACTTTTTCTCCACTTTACTGATATGTTGTAGTATCATATTATACATTATATGAATAAATACTGCCATAAATACATACATACATACATTATGTATTATTATTATGTAGTACAGAACATAAAACTTAGGACTCACATTTGAATAAACTCTTGTATAACCATACTTATCAATGAGTGACATTTTTACAAAAAATAAATGTGTTTACCAATTTTTGTATATTATAATTATACATAATTGATGTTATTTTTATTAAATATATATAAACTTAAAAATAAATATATACCTTAGAACGAAAAAAAAAGATGATGGACATCTTATATCAAAACCTATCATCTTTATATTTAGAGGTATATTAATTTAGCAGAGTTGACCTGTATGTCTGATATACCTTGCTTACACCTGGCCTGTGGGAAAATAAAAATAATAAAGTGACCGTTGACTGTAAAGTGTATCCCGCACACATTAAAAAAAACAACATACAGGTGATTTACACTTGCCACAATTTCACCTTAGTAATTAGACAATCAACGTCCAAGTCAAAAACCGCAGGGGATCTCGACCTTTTCATACTAGAAAAAAAATACTTACATAAAAATACTTAAATTTTACCTTAAGAATCTAAATCAAGTTAAAGGTTAACATTTTTTTTTTTTCAATTTTATATAATAATTTTCTAGTTTTTGACCATATATAGTTAAAGTTTTTTTTTTTTTTGACATTAATGACAAAATTAATTAAGACTGTGATTGCTACAGAGGGAAATTTTTTTAAAAAAAATCTTGACTCATGTTAGAGAATTTAAAATCAAAGAAAATGTTCTTTTTCTTCTCAGAAAAATATATGTTGCTAAAATATCGTACTAATTATGAAAGTTTATTTACGATTGCCACCTTGTTGTGAATTTGATGACCGTGTTACACGTAAAAGTTGTAATTTTCAAGGTTCAAGCTTTGGGTATAAATAAATCGATCAATACTTCCAATTAAAATCATGGGGTGAAATTAATTCATTATACTCTTATATATAACTTAAAAACTTTGCTATAAATATTTAGGTTTTAATTGAATACATTTCTTCGTGGAAAAATAAAAATAATATAAATTATACAAATTTTATAAATTTGATCAAATTTCTTTAAAATTTAAAATATTAATTAAAATCCCTTCCAGTGATGGATTTTTTTTTAAAAATTTGATGCACATGCTCAAAATAAATCGTTCTTTTCAAAAGTGTTATCAGAACTGCTCAAAAATTTCATACAGTCTTCCGCATTACCTATAGTCAAAATATCGATATTTAATAAAATGCTTCGGCTTAATTTGAAATTTAAAAGCATTTTTCACCATTGAGTGGTAAAATAAATTACGTATACAGTATTATTTTTTAGTGAAAGCACATTAACTTTGCATTTAAAAACAAAAATATTGAAATTTTAAGAAATATAACGAAGAGAAACTCGTATTTTGCAAATTGAAGTACGTAAGTGTGTAAAATTTTTACATAGAAATGGTATTATTTTTTAAGAAAATATAGAGTACTCCTATATAGTTTTCTATTACATTAAATAACTATGGCTTCAAGTAACAGAAAATTTACAACGCAATTTTCCATGATATAAAATATAATCTATATAAAATCTAGATAATATTGAAATATTTGAACGTATATAGCCTGATTTAAATGACATCATCATAATATATGCATTATAATTTCAACTTTCCATTGTTTTTTAAAAGTGTTGAAATACGTTGTTGTAGGTGTATAATCAACTATTTAAAATTACCACAGGCGATAATTTTTATATTTTTTTTATTATTATTATTCCTCCTATATATCAAGGTGATTGTTAAGAATTTTTTTTTGTTTCCTATAATAATAATAAAATAAAATAATAATACTGAAACTATTTCTGTTTTGCATTGATTACAGTGATAATAAAGATATATACTATATAATTTATAAAATAAAAAATTGCATGTTATGAAGATTTAAAGTCAGTGAAAGCCACAAATAAAACTCCAGGTGCATAATTTTATAATGCATAATTTCCATAAAATTGTCCGTCTTATGTTTCTAATTTTATTATATATTATACTATAATAAAAAAAATATTGTCTCACTTATACTTCCGTAAAATTTTCAAGGTTATAAAATATTTAAACATAATACATTTATAATGTACGTATTTAAAATGCATTTTTCTATGTATATATTTTTTTGATATAAAAAACTTCAAAATCACTTAGCATTTCAATTTCATTATTTAGGTTAAATTGAAAGGTTTGTAACTTGATTTCACCCAATAAAAGACGTTAATTGTTATTATTATTGTGTTTGTGATTTTATAGAGTTTGTATATTGTTGTATGTGCGTGTACTGTGTATGTATGTATGTATGCAAAACGGGGTCTTAAAAGGGAGAACAATTTGCATTAAAAAAAATCCTTGTTAAAATGTTATATTGGTCATCCAAAATGTTAAATTAATTTAATTCTAAATACAATAAAAGCATTTAAACATAGTTTGAAGTAATGGAAAATCAACAAATGTGTTAAATAAAATGAAAACTGATAAAAGTATTGGCCTAAATTAAAAATAAAACTTAAATGTATGATTCAGTAATTTATAATTAAAATTTTGACAATTATTTTTACTCTATTGCGATGGCTTATTAAATTATTATGCAATGTAATTCTGCTAACTCATTGCTAAGTAGATAAAAATACTTTGCAAATATATAATGCAATATAAATAATTGCTACGAATTGAAAATTTTATATTATGTCTTATTACATTATACAAAAACATTATAATCAATTTTTACTCTTAAGTAATAAAATTATTTTTTGTTGTAGTAATTAATGATATAATAAAAATATACCTATATTCAGTCATTATGATTATTTATTTAACTAATAAGCTAAAATTTTAGAACGTTGAACTTTTAAATATAAAGAAGAAGAAGAAAAAAAACATTATAAAATAATAATAAAAATTTTCAATTAAAATAAGACAAAATAATTAATAGCATGTATGCAAGAATTACAATTTAATGTATTTAAAATTATTTTAAAATGTATTTGCTTAAGATATTATCTTTATTAAAATAATTATTATAATTTTTTTCGTTCATGAAGTATAATAGAATAAATAATAATAAGAATTGTATATTATATAACTTTTTTTTTATGGCGTAAGAAATAATTTTTAGGTCTGTGTGGGTTAAAATATGATTTTTTTTTTCGTCTTGAGTTTAAAATTAGGCAGGTGATACTGTAACTAATTTTAATAGAGAGAAAGAGAGTGGAATAAAAAACTTAATTACTTATAAAATTAAATCATATATGAATAAGTATTGTATTAAAAAAAATGACAGCAAAAGAAATAGTATCATATACAATTTATAAAAAAAACAAGAGTAATAATTCTTTTATTTGATCTACAAGAGTACTAAAAAACTAAAATCTTACTCTATAAATAAAAAAATAATAAAATATATTTCAATGTTTTTTTTTTTTTAATAATGTTAATATATTTTTTCTTAATGACTTTTTAAAAAATGATCAATTTCATTTAAAAAAGATAAAAAAAAGTAAAGAGTATAATAATTGTTTTTTTCACATATAAGACGGTGGCGGTACTTTTGAATTATATATATCAAATGAGAAGGAGCTAAGGTGTGTTAATTAGAAAAGCTACTGTGTCTTTTTTTTCTTTAGACAAGAAATTTAAAATGATATATTGACGTTTTATGAATTAACAACTTAGTATATTACATAAAGGAGGTGAACTCATTTTAATTTGCTGTTTAGACCATGAGTCTGCGTTACATGATAGTATGTATGTGTGTATATATATATATATATATATATATATATATATATATATATATATATATATATATATATATATATATATATATATATATATATATAAGAAAATGTGTGTAGAGCATTTTTAAACAAGAAAAGTATTATTAATTTGAAGTTGTAATTATCTAATATAATTTTTAAAGAAAATGTTGTTTTGTTTACCTTTTACCTTTTATTTATAGAAATAATTTTAAAGAATGACTTAATTGAAAATATGTTATGGTTAAAATCAGTTTAGTTTCGAACTCTGGAGTATTTTGCAAAGGTTATGTTGCATATTTTAATGATTTATTTTGTTTGAGAAGTAAAATACATGCCTTTTTTAACATTTTAAACATACACAAAACGGGACTTTCAAAATTTATGTAGATTTTTTTTTTCAGTTTCAGTAGCATTTTTAATTCAAACTCAAAGATACATAATAAATACATACATAAAAATATGTTTAAATATACTTAATTTATGACACAACCGTAATAGAGGGATTGAAACTCCTAGCAGCTCGCGAGGGTAACAAATTCAAAATAATTTATTTATTTCTCTTATCCTGCAATCACTATGCATACAAAATGCATCCGCTTAGGTTAATTGTTTCACAGGAAAACTATCAGGAATTATAATTTTAAAAAAAACAATCAAACAAAACACAACATTTTTTTTTTAATTTTTTAGTTTCAAAAAGGGCATTTATTTTAAAATCAAAGACCAAGAGAGCCTTAAAAATTAAAAATATGTAATCTACGAGATATTTTCTAATCATGGCATTAGAAAATGTTATTCTGGTTGCATAAGTATACATTTTCTAACTACACTAGAAATTTTAGGACAAATTAAGACAAAGTCCTTTCTCAAGATTTGTAAAGAAATTACAATGTTAATAAGCTCGTAGGTTGATTCTAATTTCAATTTCACTTATATACAAAAACAATTTTTTTACGACCTTGATTTTTACAACTCCCAAAACTGATATTATTTAATTATTATCTATTAATTAATATTATGTAATAAAATTGACGTTTCCATTACTGTATCCGAAATCAACTTTCACGTCTCTATACAAAAGTATTAAGAAATCAGGTATTCCTACTTGTTCAAATATGATGTCTAAAAAAACTTATTTATAACTAGAGCTACTGAATTTTGGTATACAGTAACTCATCCATTGACATTTTTAATGACTTTTACAGCTAAATGAAGAAGCGAAACGTGGATGATGAAATCAAATACGTACATTAAAATGTATTGTATTTTTTTTAATGTAAGTGCATGTCAGTACTTTAGATTTATATGTATTTTAGTACAAATAATTATTTTGCATTGTGTATACCACGAATGTCTTGTTGTGAGTCTACAATGTATTCAATTATAATTTAATTAGTATACAGTTCTCACTATTATATAAAAAAAAAATCTTTAAAATTTTCAAAAGACATATTATATTTTGAATATAATCACAATCTTGTGTTAAAATCTGCTGGTAAAAATTTCCTAATTTCCTCTTAAATAAAAGCTAAATGATAAATGTTTTACTTTTTTTTTTTTTAATGAATGATCATTTTGTTTTAACATGAATAACAGAATGACAATTATTTACTCACACTCTTAAGTTTAAAAAAAAAAAAAAAAAAAAAAAAACGATGTTGTACACAGCAGTGTTTTCATTGCTGTGATTTAATTGCCCTGCCTGTTGCATTCGACGATATTTCACTTATGTTCCAAGATTCGTTTTTATAGGAGGTAATTGAAAATTTGCTTCAACGTCTACATATTAATTAGTTAATTAGTCGTTTATTAAAGTTGAGATTTATAATGAATATCACATCGTTATCGTCTTACTAAAATGTAACAGAGAGAAAATGTTACAAAGTATAATTTATGATGAAAATGTATTTCAATAAAGAGATAGAAATTTAAATACATTCATCTTTATTCTATATTTAAAAATAACGTGATTTGCAAAATTAATATAAAAAAAAGTTAATAAACGCAAATAAGGGAAAAATCAACAGCCTTTAATAATAATAACAACCTAATTGGGAAAAATTCACTCTATAATTTTTCTAGGTGACCTTTTCCAGATTTTAATGATGAAATTCTTGTTTATCAGCTTGGCCTGCATTATTTAGAAGATAAGCATTTAATATTTAATGTCCACAATATGAACTCATCACAGTTTTTTTCTTCACATTACCATTTATTATACCAATTATTAATTTCTATTAAAATCATTGATTAAACATGAAACACCATGAAATCACGTGTATGCATTTTGTTGATCAATGCAGGTATCGATGTCGTAGCGAACAAAATGTCTATCTCGTATTTTGTCACGAGAAGCAAAATGTGTATCTCTTTTTTTGTCACGAGAAACAAAATGTCTATCTCGTATTTTGTCACGAGAAGCAAAAAGTCGCTATCTCATTTTCCAACGTAATGCTAGACTTACACATTACGTAGTGCTAGACATACACATGACAAAAAACGAGATAGACATGTTGTTCACTACAACATCGATATACTGTCGGTGAACGTTTGGTGCACTATTTGTATAAATCTAAGTGTTTTCTACACGTTTAAAAGGCAAATTAAATTTTAAGTAAATTAAAAAAAAAAAAAAAAAAAAAAGTAAAATAGTATATTGTAATACTAACTACCTAAAGTATTATACAATCAGAATCCTATGTAACATTGAAAATTTCTATATGACACTAAGTTTCCTTTTAAATTATCAAATTATCAATTTCTATATATATATTGAAGTTACCTACAGTTTCCATTGACTTTGTATTATGATGTGGTTTATGGAGCAAAATGAGTTATATGCAAGAGTTAACACTGTATTATAATATAAAGTAGTAGCTAAAGCAAATGGTGTTATTGCTGCTTGCTATAGCTGCTTGTGATACGCTTATTAAAATGTGACTTACTTTTATACATACTAAACATTATTACCTACGCTACATGATCGTGAAACAGAACAACAAAAAAAATCTCATAATATACTTTATTGTAATATCATTTTATTTTATATTGCAATTTAAAACTTTATTCTTAACATATAAAATTTGTTTATCATTTTTATATACTTGTTTTGTTGTATATTATATTATATTTTTTAAATAATGATTTCATATAAATCTTATTTCTTATAATATATATTATTGCAGAGTGCAGAATAAGGATATAACATAATTCGTAATAGTATGTGTTTATTAATACAACACCTTATTGATGATAGCTTTAAAAATTATAAGTATATATTGTGGAGTTAACTCTTGTAATACATTTACTGTAAAATTAAGAAAGAATGTAAATATTTCAACGTTTTTCTGTCGGAAATATTTGAAAAGTTTTTTTTTTTTTTCCTTTAAAATAATACAAAAGAATTTTAATTTTTTTTTCCTAATGTTATATTTATTTCTTTAAAAAAAATTGCATGCTAGAATTTAAGTAGAATATTCTGGGAAATAAGTGGATTTGATAGCCTTAGGGTTTAAAATCCTCCCACCCACAACACTCTACTTTGCTCAAATTTCAAAAAGCTGGAAGGCTTTAAAGGTATAGGCGCGTGGAATGTATATATACATGCACCGCCCCCGCAGGGGTATGGTATCATGAACCCACCCGCCGACATCCCGGCCCCTTTTAACCACATAGTCGCCCCCCCCCCCCCACCCCTCCCCCTCACCATATATATATATTTTTCCTATTTGAGTGACGTGAAAAGAGAGGGAGACCTTCTGCCCAAAGGCGCTCCACTTGCCGGCGCCTAAGCCACAAAAACAAAAGAAACTGAGATTTATTCGTAGGTTTTTAGCAAAAGAATAAGATTCACTGAAAGGATAATAATTTCATCGTATATATAATATAATAAAATTTATTTATTTCCTGGAACAAAATTTTTATCTTATTATAATATCTGACACACTTACTTATACATCCCGATTAAAAGAGTAAATAATAAAAATATAACAAGAAAAATATATATCACGAATATTTTTTTCTTCTCCTAAGTAAATGATAATATAAAAAATAATTACAGGTTTTTAACTGCAAAATATATTGATGTAATTGCTTATACATCATAAAAATTTCATCTATATTTTTTTCTTATATATAATCTGATAAAAAAAAAGAGAATAAATCTTTGATAATGATTATAATTTGCAAGGTTTTTAGTTTAGCACCTGGTTAAATTTTTCTTCATATTAAACTTTATTATTGGAATGATATTTATTATAAAAGTGCAGTGTTATTTATTTTTAAATTTACAACCTTTTCATTTTTAAAATGCTTATTATAAGACGAACACTTTGAGATGATTGCAAAATAAATCTTTAATCAGTAAAGTTGAATGGACTATAACTAAAACGTAAAGTCAAAATAAGAAAAAATGTAGTTGTTATTTTATAGCCTGTCAGTATTTTTTATTGGAGTTGAATTAGGGTGGTGTAAATGGACCAATTATTACACATTGTTAGTAATATTTTATTGTTCACGCTTTTGATTTTTTTAAATGATTATAATGGTTAATTTTGATTATACAGAATACTCACTAGTGGCGCTAGTGAATGGAGTTATAATAATTTTAAGTTTCTGTATGTTATATGCCTACCCCACCTAGTGTTTTTTTCTTATACTATACCCATTCTTAGAGAGGCTCTTAATGATTCTGTAGTTTTAAATTTAAATAGTGGAGAGTGGAGATCCGTTTTTCTCATTGTCAATTTACAATTTCATTGATGGAATATTATTTTAATTATTTTCCATTTTCCATCCTAAAATATTTACAACATAAAAAACAAATGTAATGCATGTGTGCATTATTTTGTGTTCCTATAGGGACAAATTATTATTAAAATTTGAGCTCTTATATCAAAAAAATTACCTTCATAACTTTTTATTATTATTATCATTTGTTGAGTCTAAATCTAACTGTTGTGTAAAAGCTATATCTTGAATAATCCTTACCTGAACCCTGAACCCAACTTACCCCAAGATTATATTTAATTACAATCGATACCTTTATTTTTACTTCAAATGCGCGCACTTTTGTATTTTAATGATGGAAATATATTTCATTTAAATGTTTTTATTTCATCACTCGAATCATGATCTAAAACATTGAAGCATCATAGCATAAGTGCTAAAATTATATTACAATTCATAAGCAAAAGTTTGTATCAAAGAATGAAAAGTTTCTAGGCAACTTTTAAATTATGAATTATGTGTTATTAAATTTAGATTCTCGACTATTTCAAAATTTCTGTGGTTCAATTTAAATCCAAAAGGTCTGTGTATTTTGCTCAGGTGACAAAGAACGTATTTTATAACCTTAACCGCAAAAAATACACTAATTCCATGCATTAAATTTGATATGTGTTGTTAACTCTAACCCTTTTTTATTCAATCATTTAAATAGGAAGTTCAAGCTTAACAACATCACAACATGGCTTCTTCAATGTTAGATAATGAGAAGAACTGTTCATAAACTCACATATGATGACCCTAAGTCTTTCCGTAGCCCCGCAAACTCATGATCATCCTACTAGATATGCAACTCGTTCCGTATCTTTTACAGTGTAGCAGGTTGCATATTTTGCAGGATGAGAGTAAGTTTGCGGGGCTACCATGGGGCTACGGAAGGTCTTTGGGTTATCATAATATGTGAGTCAATGAACAGTTCATCTCATTATCTAATATTTAAGAAGTCATGTTGTTAACCCTGAACTTCCTCTTTTAAGTATCTTACTTGAATGAAATATGTTGATTTTGGCGTACACACGATAGTGACTTGACCATTCAAAAATTCTCTCAAAATATGAGAAGTATATATATATATATATATATATATATATATATATATATATATTATTTTGAGAAAAAACACATGAATGGTAAATTATAATATTACCATCTTACATGCAAATTTGACTTGCATCAAATTACAATGTACTTTTTATTTTATTGAAAATATAAATTTCATGAGGTAATGCAAAGGTTAAATAAGACAGTATAATTTAAAAAACGTAATTAATTTATTTGAACATTATAAAAGTTATTATAAATTGGAGAATGTGCAATTTTTTTTTTGTCTGTATGTATACATCAATCTAAATATTTCAATTTTTATTTAATCAGCAGTAAAAGATACAACAATAAAATTTGTACAAAAACATTCACACAATAATAAAAATTAAACTTTTAGACTACATATATCTTAAGCTACATCGTACATTTTATTTATTACATTTTTTTAATTAATAATTAATTAATTAATATTTTAGGACTCAGAATAGCAGAAGGTATCTGCTAGACTAAATAACAAGATTTTGTTTTGCTTTTTTGAATGGTGGAAAAGTAATTTTGAAATAACAGCAACCAAAAGTTATACATTATGTTATATATTACAATAGTACAATACTAAATAAATGTTTAAACTATTTAAATATGAACGGAATAACATAGCGTAACAATTAAAAATCAATATCAATTTATATAATATTTTAATTTGATATGTCAATTATTTTTGTTTATTATTTTTTTATGTATATGATTTTTTGCAGTCATTATTTTATATTATTTTTTTGGATTTTATTACTTTGTATATCAGTAAAAAAAAAAGTATTTCAATAATAAAAGTTATTTAAAAACATATTTTATATGAGTTCTCTTGAATTATTTTTTTAATCGTGTTTAAAATTATTTGTTTAAATTAATATTATAAAAATTAGTACTTTTTTTTAATAAACACGTAATTATAATGTAAGTTAAAAAAAACATATTAAAAATGTCAAATATTTTTTTCATTCAAATCAAATATTAAAAATAATATTTTAGTCATAGATTGAGATACAAAGTAAATTTCCCTGATTGACTGCTACATTTCAGTCATGAATAAAGTGATTTGGTTGCTGATGTATCAATTTACAATTCATCGTGTTTGGGTCCTGAGAACTCATCATGTGAGATATAACCATTCTTGTCCTTATCTTCATGTTGGAAAATCTCCTCCACCAACTTGTCTTGTTCTTCCATCATTCTCTTGACCTCCTCGCTCATCTCTCCGCCTTCCTGATCAGCAACTTGCTTCTTCAGGTATTCGCTCACCTGTAAGCAAAACATTAATATTCATTATTAATAAATACTACGCATAAACATTTCCATATTTATATATTGATATAATCAAAATTTGAAATCTTTAAACAAATTTTGTCACAAATGCACGAAAAGAATACATTATATTTCATTGCAAAATAGTAATTACATGATAATTTTTTAAAATCTAATTTCACTTGCACTTAATTCATATTTATTTTTATAAATACATAATTAAAAGAATTGACACTCACTTACATATCTCATCAATTTGACCCGCGAAAGATTAAATAGTTTCATTTGTGTAGCGGATAAAAGAATTTACTTAAGATGCTGCATTCATGTTAGAAAGCATAAATCCTTCTATTTTGATATTGCATTGATAATTATGCTGCCCAATTTAACTGTTAATATAATTATTATGCAGAATAGCATAAATTATGTTGTAATTAAATAGATGTAGGTGAAAGTGAGCGAGCATAATTATTGTTGCATTTTTTTCTGCGTGCCGTGCTTATAATTTCTTGAAATTTCTAACCAAAATTTAACAAAATAAAATAAAAATAATAAAAATAACGTCAAAGAAGGAGAACGGGTGCAATGAGGACGTTTACTATTGTAGAGTAATCGATTAGAGTCTCAATAAAGATAACACAAACATCATGAACATAAAATTTAAAGCCACACACATAAAACAGATTAAATTTTTTACAACAGTGTTGTTAAATAGGCGTCATAGACTTGAAGACAAACATTTTTAATAATAAAATTAATTGATCTTTTCTTATTTGAACAACGTTGATTTCTCTCCATAACAAAGGAAATTATATTTAACAACAATAGTTCTAGCTCCACATGACATGATTTTTTTTAATATATATGACAATGCAGTTAAATCACATAAACGTTAATTCTCAATTAGACAATTTAATTCTATATCACATTAGAAGAATTCACAAATAAAATAAAATTATTCAGGTTACTTTATAAACGAATATTCTGTCGTTTTAGTTCAGTAAAACCTGTACTTATAGAATCAAATTGACGCAATTCAACCAAGATTGCAAGTTTTATGCCAATTAAATATTCAAGCTAAATTTTTAATGTTATTATTATGAGAGAAATACTTACAGAGTGTAAGTATGGTATAAAAGACAATGTTTTAGTTCAATTTTGTGTGCGATAAATTGATTTACAGTGCTATAACAGTGAACCATAACCTCATGATCTGAAGAGTTATCAAAGTAGAGAAACTTAACAGAGAAGTGACCTCATGTTTCAGCAAACACAAAATACATACATTTGAAATGCTCTGTAAAAAGTACCTAAATTTTTTAACGTTCTGATTGGCTACCCAAACTATCTCTTGAATCTGATTGGTTAAATATGGGTGCCTGTAATGTATGTTAACGTGTGTATTGCGAGCTTGCCTAAAACGTGAGGTTGTCAATTCACTGTTAAAGTTCTCTAATCAAAGAAAAGAGTGAGCACCACCTGATCACCATCACCTGAGAATGTGTGAAAGTGATTCTCACCCTATGTGATAGTGATTCTCTCACCTCTTGCCTGGACAACATCATGTCCTTGTCTGCGTCAATCTCCTTGAACACGTTCACGGCTGGAGGGGAATCACCAATACTGATCAGCTCAACCTCGAAGTACAAAGTGGCACCTGAAAAATAACTAAACATTAGTTTCCAATGTCATTTTTTAATGTATCTATAAAGTAGTATTTCACTTATTCAAAGTCCTCTCTTATATAAATTCGATTTCTTGAATTCTATAACCTTTATTATTTTGTAATGAATACTTATTATAATATAGTCATATAGCTTACAGTTTTTGTATAGCCTATTAAAGTCATCAGTAGTATACTACATAAAAAAAAGAAAAGAAAATCTACTTGACTAATTTACTCTTACTTAAACTTCACTTACAGATAATTTTTTATGAGATATTGAAGATAATGACACCTTTAATTTGTACTATTTTTCTTTCCAATGAAAGATATAAAGTAATAAAGTGACGTTTCATGACATTCCTTTCATTCTTACAATTCTTATCGCACTCATATAATCAAGTTATCACGATATCGAAGTTTTTTTTTTTTTTTTTTTTTTTTTTTTTTTTTTTTTTTTTTACTTACCTCCGGGAATAACACTTCCGGCTCCACGATCACCATAGCCAAGACTTGGAGGAATGGTAAGCTTACGGACTTCTCCTACACACATATCAGTCAATCCCTGGTCCCATCCCTTAATAACCTGACCTACACCAAGCTGGAAGGTGAAGGGCTGGTCACGATCATGGCTGAAACATACAAAAAATTGAATTTTTAATTTTTTATATCGGTCAACTTAAATTTTTTCACCTTTCTCTTCTCAACCAATTCTACCATATAATTAAAAAAAATTGAAATGTTTTTCTTAAATTAATTTCACACAACGTAAATAAATTAAAGAAACCCCCTTTACAATATAATATTTTTATAGAGAGTTTATTTGAGAGTAATACCAGGGAGAGAGTAAGAGAAGGGCTAGGAAAAAAGTATATACGTGTATAGGTAGACATTATAGGAGGTTAAAGTGGTATTTATGGGCAATACGGATGTAGGTAGGTGTGAGAGAAAAGCGAGAGATATTTGAAGAATATATACTACTAGCCCTAAACTATAACTTTATAGTTTGCTATTTTTTACGATACCCTGGCTAGTAACATCTTTACTCCTTTTTTTTTTTACTATGATAAAAAAAAAACTATACTGCAGAATTTTAGTTCATAAAAAAAAGAAGTAAAATGAATAAAATAGGAAATAAATCATCAACCATAAACAAGACCTTACATGATCGTTATTTAACTTTATTTTTGTTACTTAACTAATTCAATAAAGAGAATTTTATGGTCATAATGTTACACATTTATACAACATAATATAATATATATACATAGTAATATTATTATAACAATTTCATTAAATGTTATGTTTATTTTGGTAATGTAAATAAAATTATTTAATCAATTACTTACAAAAACAGGTATATACATATGTATATAATATAAAAGTAAATAAATTTTTAAATAAAGTTTATTTATTTATAATATACTCTACAGAACATTTTAGAGACTATATTGAAAAAAAAAGTGAGTTAAAAAGGCAGAAAATTCGAATATTTTTTTTATATTACTTCTTTTTTTTTTACCACAGTAAAAGTCTACATTGAACATAAATATTGAAACACCTGCATTGAATTTTGATACAAACTCTTTTGGCCAGTCGTTCACAAGGTTGCGGATAGTACAGGTGCTAAACGAAACTCACTCTCGTTTCTATATATAAGATTGAAAATTTCGATTTACTTATAGTATCTATCTAGAGGAAGTAATCTTTATATAGAATCTTATTTTCTGTAAAATATTTTTATGTTCTACATACTTTTTCTCTATGCCAGATTTGTTTTTTATATGTAATATTTTTTTATTTATATACACTATAGTATACTTATCTTTAATTATTTAAATTTTCGTTATATATGTATTGAATTAAAATACAATTTAACCCTAAGACATTGCCGTTTTATTTTTTAATGTTTACATAAAATTGCGAGAAATATGTTTTTATTAGAACAATAATTTTTAGCCTTATTTAGTTCATATTTCAATTAATTTGTTTAGGTATGTATTAAAAAAAATATAAGAATTTTTTATATACATTTTACAAAAATAGTTAGAGAGAAATTAATGATATTAATGGATTAAGAAATATGTACTATAAATTACATAACTTTTGACACGAAATAAACGTGTGAGAAAAAAACATTCCCGGAACAAAACACGATATGAAAAAAAAAAAAAAAAAAAAAAAAAAAACATAACCAGGTTATTTATGTTTTAGAAATCACATTGGTTAATCGTACCAAATATGAATAAAAAATTGCAACACTTTAAAAAAACATCCGGTTAATATAATTTAGGATTTTTTTTAACTCTTTATTACGTGTATAATTATTATCATGGTATGAAGAGTTACACACATTATATATATATAAAAGGTTGACACAATGCGTGTTGGTGAATAATAATAAGTATATAATATGAAATACTTTCTCCTATACTTTCTCTACATAATATATATATATATATATATATATATATATATATATATATATATATATATATATATATATATATATATATATATATATATATATATATATATATATATATTAAATCCTATTCAGTTTATTTAATACATTAACCTATGGGATGCGGATGATCCTCTTTTTTTTTTTCTTTTTTTTTATGTGCATAACAAACAACTTTCCAACACAATGATGGTTGCTCTAAAGAGAAATAAAAAAACAACCTATAAGTGATCATCGTCCCACTTATGACATCATTTATTTTACTTTTCATTTAAATTTCATTTTTAATTTTTAAAGAGATGAGAATAAAAAATATTAAGATTGAAAGTTGTTATATAGAAGTGATCAAATACTTTCATTTTACATACCATGTGATTTGTATAATATTAATTAATATTATGAAATAAATTTTATGTAATTAATTAGTAATTATAAAGTGGTTTTCTCTCAAATACTTTTGTATATATATTTGAATTTAGAAATCAAATCGTACTATTGCTAGTTGAGTAAATTGGCTATTGGTATTAATTAATTGTTAATTCATTGGTTATAACATGAAAATATACATTTATACTTTAGTATTATTCAATGTAATTATTATATAAATATATAATCTATACTATCAGCAAACAAAGTGTTACGTTTAAGTTGTTCTAATTAGTTTTTAATGAGTACACTTCATATATATATATAATATAATAAATTTCAATGTTTTCATGTATTTAAATTATGTCATTTGAGAGAAACAAACTAAATATAAAATAATTAAAATATGGTAGACACTTAAATTCATATAAAATAATTTCTGTTTTTAATATTTTTAGTCTTGATCTTGTTAGGAAAAAAAAAATGAAAAATATTATTATTTACATTTCTCCATCCAAATAAAGTCCATTAAGGAACTTGCGTCCAAAGGCACAAATTACAGAAAATAATGGCTTTTTTTTTTTTTTTTAATATTTTCTTACCCTTTCCATTTATTAAAAATATAATAATTTGTACAATAATAGTGTTGAAATATAATTTACACAAAATTTAAATAATTTTTTAACTATACTTATACTTGAACTTGTTACCTACAAAAATAATTACAGAATTTCACGCATACTTAGCACATTTTACTAATTGGAAGTCTTTTTTCCCCTCTCTCTCTCTCGTTAATATTCTGTACCCGCGTGTTTTGCAAGTCAAGTCAGTCTTTTTATAGTGACATTTATTAACAAAGGTCCTTGTCCTTTTCATTACCAAACACCCACTCTCAAAATATAACATTCACTATGCATCATTTTATTATTAAAATAAATAGAAATATCAACCTATTTGACAACAGGAAACTACACGAACTATAGTCTTATCTATCGTATGTGTTTTTTTCCTTTTCTTTAAACAATATAATAATAAACTTTTAAGAATTATAATGAAGGGTTTAAAAAAACAAGTAACTGAAAATTATTCTAACATATTAATGTTGAGCGTTATTGAAACAAAAAGTTATATTAAATTGAACAAACACACGTGAAAAGTATAAAGTATCTTTATATCAACATTGTCAAAAAGGAAATCCGGGGAGCTTTTATCAATGACGAAAAGTTAAGAAGATTGTTTATATGCTTTGAAGCTTATAGTCATTATTTTATACATTATACAGAACCATGAACCACAATATACACTAATTAAATTAATTACAAACCCAAATTTTTTTTAGTTTTAGTCATGACTTCAAAAGGTTTTACGTATATAAGTCAAATTAAGAAATAATTTCTGTTTCCTCAAAGTATATTATTCAATTCTGTTTTAGAAAGCATTATTTTTTTTTCTTCCTCCAATTGAAAGGTATGTACAAAAAAATATATATATATATCTTTCTTGAAGGAAGGAAGAAAACAAAAAAAGCATTTAAATTGAAATGTTTGAGTAAGAAAAAGTGTTTATTATTTTATTTTGTGTTTGTTGCATCTTTTGTTGTAAACAATTCACTGGAGAAATCAAGTTTATGTTCGTCGAGATAATTTAACACCGCATGCCAACAATCGCAAATAATTTGTTAAAGTCATTTCCTTAACTTCCCCTCTAACATCGTAAACTTTTTTTTTTTTTTTTTTTTACTCTTCTTTTTTTTATACTTTTTTTTATTTTTATGTAAGTCTTGGAGAAATATAAGGTATATCAAAGAGAATCGAGATTGGAAAAGAAAAAAGTTGAAAAAAATATATAACATTCATTCTGTCTTCTAATTTTTTTCTGCTAACGTATCATTTCTCTCTCTCTCTCTCTCTCTCTCTCTCTCACTCCATCCTTTTCCAGGAAATCTTTTTACTTTTAATGTAATAATTTTACTGGGGAAAAAAAGGAAAATTTCTAATAACTTTTAAAACCAAATTTCTGAATTTCTACTTCGTTCAGTTTTAATAAAAAGAAATCAGCGTTTAAAAAATATTATATTAATGAAGAATTTTTTTTTTCTCTTTACATGTAAAAAAATTAATCTTCCCACCCCTAAAATTGTAATCTGTAATATTAAGGTAAAATTAAAAACTTCTGCTATTTTAAATAAATTAACTAAAATCCTTTTCGTTGAAAGTTTCAACAAATTTGATATAACAAACATGTATAAAAGAAGTATGTATAGTATTAAGAGTGTAAAAAGTAGAGCTCTGTATTTCAAATCAAACATTAAGTATTAGCTATAAAATCTAACTTCATCAATAATTCAATATACAACTTGGAGCGCAAAGAAAAAAAAACTAATTTTGAGTATTGCAGTCTCAACTTCTTTGTATACATACACGTAAAAAAAAATGCAGCAGTAAAATATTAAGCTTTGAAGCTACTTGTAGTTGCTCGCACTTAAATATTACCATAATTATTTTTAAAACAAAGAGCGGATTTCAGTTTTAGGTATACCTTTCAACTATTACTTTTATCGAACATATATTGTACATTTTTTTTCTTATACCTATTGCGTAGGGAAAATTGATTTTGATACTCCAGATAGTTTTAATTAAGGCAGTAATGAAGAACAGGTGATGAAAATAGTGACCGTCAACAGTATCAAATTTCTTGGGCAGGGATTAATTAAAGCAAAACAAGCCCAAATAACTAAAAATAATAAGAGTGTCATCGTATCATCGTATAAAGTTTTAAATTACACATGGAGAAAAATAAATACGTAATAATTATGCTATATAGCTCATTTTCAGCGCAATTTGATCAATACAGCATAATGTTGCTATATTGCAAATTTTCTATGCTAAATTAACATAAATATTATGTTGTACAGCATAATTACTTATGTTGTTCTAATTTATCATAATTTATGCAGATATGACATAAATACAGCATAAATTACGTAGTTTATTCTTTCCGTGCAGGAGGTTGGAATTTTTTGAGGTCAAGTAAGCACTTTATTTTAGGGATCTATACCCTGAA
Organism: Ecdyonurus torrentis; assembly: GCA_949318235.1. Classification (NCBI taxonomy): domain Eukaryota; kingdom Metazoa; phylum Arthropoda; class Insecta; order Ephemeroptera; family Heptageniidae; genus Ecdyonurus; species Ecdyonurus torrentis. Next base: position 34,333,453 of record OX439132.1, on the reverse strand, counting down.
ATTTTTATCAATGTTACCTGATACAATACAGGCTTAAACGATACTTAAATTGAAAGAAATCAGAGAACCCTTATTGGTAAATAATAGACATTGCAAGCAAAATTATACACATTCATGTAATTTTATTTTTAACATAAGCTGAAACAAAGCTTTTTTTATATACTATAGTAAAAATGACCTAAATTTATTTTAATTAATATGAAAACAGTCATGGGTTGACATTTACAAATAATATGGTTTGTTGGGTTTCATTTGCTTTCCGACCAACATATTTTCAGAAATTTTACACGTTAATTAAATAGTGGTTTAAAATGAAATTTATTTACATTGTTTATATTTTTAATAACGAGTAGCTTTTTTTATACCATAATAATATATAGAAAAAAACAAAACTTGAAATACTTTTCTGTTGTTGTTGATGGATTTTTTTTTTTTTTTTTTTTTTTTTTTTTTTACTTTTCTGATGTTTTTTGTTGTTTATTAATTACACAAGCCGAGTCTATATTTTTATTTTCTTTAAACTACAAATATAGAGAATTATTTTGTTTATTAACCAAACAAATTTTAGAACTGGATGTTTATTTATTGTAATTATTATTTTTTGTCATACACATACCCAAGGTTACTAAAAATACAAAGCAATTATTTATTTAAAAAAAAATCATCTCAGGCAAATGCTAAATAATAGTAACACTAAAATGTATAATTATGTATACTCAAAATTTGTCATGAAAAAATTATAGTGCAGGTAGTATTACCATTTTTTTAAAGGTTTTTAATATATATATATATATATATATATATATATATATATATATATATATATATATATATATATATATATATATATATATATATATATATATATATATATATATATATATATTAATGTGTAGCCGAACTGAAAGAGAGAAAGAGAAGTCTGCATGAATTTCAACAAAACAGTTCATTTATTTAATGTTTATTTTGCGTGTATGAGAAAGTTCAATTAGTCTAGTTTTATATATATATATATATTTTTTTTAAAAAGTTCATGAAATCGATTGTCATCATGAAATCTGTGAAAGTGAAACAAAATTTAGTATAGCAAAAAAAAAAAAAAAAAAAAACAACAACAACATTGAATCAGATATTTATTTTAAAAAGTTTTTTGTCCCTTTGAATTTCCTTTTAACAAATTTTATTTTGTAAAAAATAATAACAATTGTTAAGAAAACATTACAAATGTCAATAATTAATGCCAAAGTTTCAAAAAGAAAAAAATCATGATGGCAATCTGCACAATAACTGCAACAAACTATTAAATATATAAAAAAAAGTTTTTAATAAAAAGTTTCTTTAAACACAAACTTAAAGAAAAATATAAAGTTTTCTACAGTAAACATTCATTATAATGGAATTGTCTTATGCAGAAATACTAGAAAACTAGGATTTTTAATTAAAATATTTGTTACCACAAAGTAGTTAAATTATAGTGTTCTTATATTATTTATTCAACAACTTATTAAAACCTCTTATATAGCAAAAAGAGGTCTTATTATGTGGAGTAAGAATAAATTATACTTAACGTTAAAGTTATTAGTATTTGTTATTAGAAAATATAAATCAAATACAACTTTTTTTTTCTCCCCTCCTCACACTAGGTCCCATGTGTAATATGAGATGATATTACAGGTAGGTGGTTGGTGGTTTGGGGGTTGAAGTAGGATGAGAGAGAAGAAGTAAAAAAAAATTGTCACCATGGCAACAAAGATATGGAAAGGAAAAAGGTTCATTAATTTTTTTGTCAATATTTTCAGAAAAGTTACATAAAGTATATTTTCAATTGAAACTTTATTAACGTTTATTGATTATTTGAATAAGGTACCTTTTTTGGTTTCTTGGTTATTATTAAATATGTTTTAATCAATTGAAACACAAGAAGTTGAATTTCTTGGAACTTTGTGTGACATTTTCCTGTGTATATAAGAACAACAGTTTTCAAGCAAAATTGACTCGCCTAAAACAATGAAAATACATCATATTTGTATATTTTTGAAGCAAAAATGTAATTTAAAACTCTATCACCTATTCATAGTAGTTTTTAGGTATTGGATCGTCAATTACGTATTGAATTCTAAACTCTCAAAAGATGGATTTTTTTTCTTGTCATAATGTGTTATCGTGCAATACAACAATCCCAGTCCCAGTCAAGACATATAGTCTTACAGTCTTTTCCAATTAATAGAAAAGCACACACGAGCCGGCCACGGACTAAGAACACAGCCCGGCATTCGCCATGACAGCCTAGAGAAACTGTGGAAACATCTAAGCTACAATCACATCGATAATGCACCTCCCGAATGCTGTGCGTGTGTGTGTGCATACTCAAATTAAGCACTTAAATCACATAAAAATTTATAGTAATGTAACATAGAAATATATTTAAGAAAACTAATAACCTTGCTAATACTAAGTATTGGTTAAAGAAAACGAAAACATATAATTTTTTTTATTACTTTTATACATAAGAAATAGGTAAAGTAATATTATATTTTTTATAGTGTTACCTAGTTTTATATATTTCATGAATATTGTCTTATGTGAAATAGTATTTTTATAACCACATGGGATGTAAAATAAAAATAAATAAAATAAAACATGACGATCTCTCTAGAGACTGTCTATATTCTGTATGATGAGTTGATAATTTGATTTCCCCACCCACGTTTTTTTTTTTTTTTTTTTTTTTTATTCTGTTTTCTTCAATATTGGTTTTCATTTCAGATACTTGATTACTTCGCAGAATTTTATTTAAAAAAAGAAATGTAATTTTATATTATACATACAACGCGGTTAATTTAAATGATAAGTAAACTTTACCATCATTTCCTTTATTTTTTTATACGATGTTATACAAGAAAAATAAGTATATATATATTATAGTTGATAAAGTTTATAGTAACTTTTTAATTACTTGTAGATAATTTTAATGTTGATTATATGTGTATAACATGACGAGACAATTTCAGTTTATGTATGATTTTTTTTCACTATAATATAAAATATACACTCTAAAAATTGGTGCATTATTCCAGTTACGAATACTAACTTATTTAAGATAATCACTTTTAAGTTAATGCATTATTTTAGCTACTCATAATAACTTAAAAATTATTATCTTAAATAACTAAGAATTCGTAACTAAAGTAATGCACCTTTTTTTTTAGAGTGTATCTATGATTACTATGATTAGATAATATTTTATTGTTATGCTGATTGCATTCTTTAAAAAAAATAATAAATAGTTTACGAAATAAAAAACAACTGAAACAATAGAACTAATTACCATTATAATAATTTAGATTTATTGAACAAGAACGTTGTACAGACATAACAGTCAAAGTCACAACCATTGATGCAATTGCTTAAAAGGATAATTAATTATCGTTTAAATGCATATTATGCATATTACAAAATTATAATTAGTAGTTAGTTTTATTTTAATATTACCAGTATACAGGAAATTATTTTCTCATTTAAATATCTTGTATTTCTTTAACATTATAGGGTCGATGCATTCATGTTAAAGTTGACGCCATGTTGGATAACTCAATAACATGGGTGTCATAGGAAAATATCTAATTTTGCCAGTTTAAAAACAATATGAATTATTTTTGAGATCATTGATGCTGTAAATAGAGTATGTTGAATTAGTATCTCGAGTATATGTGAGAAAAATATCAATAACAAAAAATTAACGGATTTCCCAAAGAAAATTGGCTTAAATGAAGTTTGTCCTATGCTCAGCAATATTATTCACTACTCCAGTATGGCCTCCAAACGCATTAAATATGATGTCATGTGAATACATCCTATAGCAGCTTAATTTTCATAATTTGACTCATTTTTAACTTTCTTGCAACGTATTTACTACATAGAAAATTTACATAAATTTTTTTAATAAAACGAAACGTCATCAAATTCTCTCTCTCTCTCTCTCTCTCTCTCTCTCTCTCTCTCTCTCTCTCTCTCTCTCTCTCTCTCTCTCTTCTTTTTAAAATCAGTTGAATAGAAAAAAAATAATTTTTTGAGGTAAAATAAATTCAAAGTATTGTCAACATAATGTTCTTTTATACTTATTTATTATTCAAGTGGAGGATTATTATTGGCGAATGTCCATATTTGAAATTTAGGATTTTGTACGACACAAAACATTTTTTGGCTCTTCGCCCTCATATATGTGAAATTATCAGGAAAAAAATATAGAAGAATGAAGGACGTTGTCATTGTTTGGAAAATAATGTGAAAGCTTATCACATTTTTTTTATGTAATATATAAATGTAACTCTTAAATTCAAACTAGTGTTTTTATTTTATTTTTAAAAACCCTTAAAAGAAAATCGATTAAACTGAAATTATATTGTTAAATTAAGAGTTTCTTAACCTTCTTAAAATAATAAAACAATACGTCATTTGCATCATTACATTTTCTTTATAATAACATAATATTTATTTAAGTTACGTACTTGTATCTTTATGCTAAATAATACTAATTAGTAGAAATGTTTAATTATATGACGTGACAATATAATGATATATTATACAAACTTTTTGATTAACAAAGCTAACTACAACGTCATTTATTTGTCTTGAAGCCATTTTGGTGAACGTTTTTGTTACAATTGTGAACAATAGTTTGCAAACCATAGAACGAGTAACACGTGAAATATTTTTCATACAGTGAAAAAAGAGAATGGAAACAGTAAGCACGTGGCAACTTATAAATAGGGTGCGTCGTCCACAACTGTTATATCAGCAACAAAGGGGTGGTTGCAGGTAACAAAAAAAAAAAAAAAAAAAAAAAAATGGTATAATTTTGTGTGTGTGTGTGTTTTTATGAAAATTTAATTATATTGAATTGATTTTTTTTTTTTTTTAGTTTTGAATTTGATTTTTTTTATACACTTACCCCCGTAAGCTGCAACGCTAACTAACTAGTTAAACCGTAGTTAAGTTGTTATTTTGATTGTTGCAACAATTAAAAAAAGATAACTAAGGTTTATAACTAGAGGTTGCAGCTTACAGCCCCTAGACTCATAAATATGCTCTCAATACAGCAACATTCATGCATAACATTATTATTTATGCTATATCGTATATATTATAGCATAATAGTTTTAACACCATTGTAAAATTATGTTATAATATTCCAAAATAGCAATATTTGTGCTCTAGATCATAATAACTATTCAATTCAGAAAAAATCACTTTTTTTTCTGTGATTCAATTAATTTAATTTTTGAACTATTCCGCAGTTTTTGAATTAGCTTTGTAGAATATAAATATTTTATTCTCTTGAATGATTTGCATTATAGAATTTTTATATTATTTTGAAGTTTTTAGTGTTTTTCTGATGGAAAAACAAAATTGATAACTTAATTGAGTAACAATGAAAAAAATGTCTAATGCAAGTCATCAATTGAATATAACAGTGTAAATTACAAAAAGTCACGTTTCTTATGCGGAGTGTTTTGACAAACAAAACGTGTACCTTACAAAAATACAACAACAAAAAATGCTGAAGTTATATTATCGCAACTACGTTTACTACATAAATTTGCGTGAATTGCATCATAAGTAATACTTCTGTTTATGAAATATTTGTGACAAATCAGTCACAATTCTATCTCTCTCCTTTTTTTTTTTTTTTTTTTTTTTGCTAGCGAGACAAATAAATAAAAGCGAAGGAGGCGCAATAGTCTACTTATACCTGACATTTCTTTGGGTTTTTAATAAATTAAAAAATACTCAAGGCCGACAGGTATTTAACTGTACTTTTTATATAAAGTAAGGTGAAAGGCGGAATTATATTCCACATATTCCAGTATTACTATTTTTGTTCCTTATTCAGGGCGTTGGCAGTTATATATTAAATTTACAATAAAAAAAAAACTATATTAGAGTGACATTTTTAAATTTATTAACTCAATATATTTTTGAATTGTTTCATATATTATCTGACCAATCTATAACTAAGTGAATTAAAATAAGATGATAATCATTAATTTATTTTTTAATACGTATAGAAAAAGTTTATATTATAAAGTTAAAATAAATCAATAATATTTTTAAATTAAAATTTAATTAAAAGCGCAATGCAGTATTATATAGAGATTTTTAGGAGTATTTTCTAAGTTTGCTTGTTAATGCATAATTTATGTTTATATAGCAACTTTTATATATACAGAAAACTCCCCTCTCTTTTTTGTTGTCTCAAAAGTATATTTTATGCAATATACAAATTATTGTCGCAACAAAACTTTCATGTTTTTGAATATAATTGAAATTGTTGGCTGCATATAAATCAAACAAGAAAAAAAAAAACTTTTGTTTTGTATGCTGGCAATTTCTGTAATTTAATTTACATAAATACATAGAAACTCAAATAATGATGTCAAACTTTTGCAGTATAAATTTTTGTTTGCAAAATTGCTATTTCTAAAAATTAAAAAAATAATAAATAAATAATGACGATTTATTTTTATTTAAAACAAAAATTAAAACAGCGAAAGAAAAAAATTTCATACATTAATTTAGTTAAGTGGTGAAAAATTATTATAAAAAAATTATTCGCAATAAAAAAATATAATTCACGACACATTAAACCTACAATATATCTAGAAAAATAAATGCAATATAAAAATATAATTCATTAAAATAAATCTCAAAATAATACATTATAAATTTAATTTCTTTATTACTATTAATTTTTTTAATTTATTTAAATTTTAAATTCACATGACTATAAGTTTTAAAAAAATAATAACGTACTTAAAATTAAATTATTTTAAGAAGAGAAATAAAAATGTTATAAAACACTTCCACAAAACAAAATTGCTTTAATTTTAAAGACTTAAATGCGTGTTAATAATCAATGACCCTAGCTAACATTTACAATATAGTTAAATGAAGAGAGATCATTTTTTATATACATAATATAAATAGCCAAGTGTATATGTATAGCTCTTTGGCCTACATAGATACACTGTATCTTGTCTGATGCTGGTACTATGTTATACTCTCTTCTCTTGTAGTGTGAGAAAGGAAAGAGAGAGTTTTTTTTCTGAAGAAACGTAGACGTGGCACAATATTTTAATTTGTGATGTATGCATCATGCATTTTTTTTTAACTCACACATTCTTATTATAAAAATAAGTAACATATAATTAACTAAGAAAATCTAAATAAATAAGTTTTACCTTCAATAATCTCTCATTTTTAAAACGTAATGTATTATTTCATTAAGTTTTACAATTAAATTATAATTTAGAAATAATACTATAAAAATATTAAATTATAAAATTGCAACAAAAAAGGAAGAGAAATCAAACAGGTTTTTCTTAATGATATATCTATATAAAATATAAATATATAACTTACCTTGAATCAAATTTAGTTCCATCTTGTAAAGTACCAGTATAATGCATAGTTAACATATCTCCTGATTTTGATTTTTGTATACATCCCTCTGGAATTGTTACTTTATCCACTTTTAAGCCATTATTTGATGAAGAAGCTGCTGCTTGTTTACTAGCTTGTGATGAAACAGTTGCTAAGCAACTAGCAACAACAATTGTTATAACAATTATATTTCTAACTTTGAGATCCATTATTTATATATTTATATATAAAAAAAAATTATGACCGACTATAATGTTAGAGGTGCTTTCTGATGCGCGGTCGTAGGTCCTCTGAAGTTTGAAACGCGAGTACTCGCGGACTAACTCGACATGCTCGCTACTCTCTCTCTCTCTCTTTCCCCTACAAATTGTAAACCAAAAGAGGGGAAATATAATACAGTCTGACGGAATCAAATCTCTTTTTCATATTATATATAAATATATATATATATATATATATATATAATATATATATATATATAATTATATATAATATTTCTATACAGATTATACATTTTTTAAAAATAAATGATGTTATGATTGTCATTTAATAGTAATTGACACTTTTATTGAATACGTCAACATTCATCATGATGACTTTGTTAATTTTTTAAACTTCTCTGTCTGGTATACATTTATATGAAAGTTTTTTTTTATTATTGTTACATTTTGATATAAACAAAATAATTAAAATAATTTAAAACATTATTATAAAGTTTTAATCAAAAAAGAATTTAGTTATGGCTATATAAACATTCAAATTAATTGTATGTTTAGGGGCTCCAAAATATATTAAATTTTAATATAAAATAATTTGATACTCACCCTTTACATGGAGACAAAAAAATTATGTAATTTATGCTGCATTTATGTCGCTGTAGAATAATTGTTGCTAAATTTGTAGATAATTATGCTTACCAAAATGATATTTATGCTCTGAAAGTTAGTATAGCGTAAATTATGATTATATAATGAGCAAAATGTTACTTAAAATGGGCTATCATAATTATCACGTATTTAATTTTGACCGTGTACTATCTACTATTTTGCTATTTACAAATATTTTTGTTTGTAGAACATTTGGCATCAATCGCGTTTCAGGAAAACGCAAATTTAAACTTAAATTATTATACATCGTGTACCTCGTGACTTTTTTCTATATCAAAATAAAATTGCTTTATATTATCTATATAATAATATTTGTTATTCAATGCTAAAATATTCACGCTGTTATAGAAAGACTTCCTTTACTTCTTATACAAGTTCCCTATATTATTATAATAATACAAGTTCGTGGCTCACCCGCATATATTGAGAAAGTGATAATTCTTATCATTATTGACTCTAAAAATAGAGAATCGATATCAGATTTATAGAACATCCTCTAACCCTTATATATACATTTATTTTTCTTTCATTCTACACGGAAAGAAAATACTATATTATAGGGTGTATGCGTAATGACGTCATATTTAATGCACTTGGATGCCATATTGGAGTTATTCTCAGCATATGACAAACATCGTTTTTGGCTATTTCCTTTTGAAAAGTTGGGTAATTTTTAGTTATTATTTTGTCACACATACTTATGGTACTAGTTCAATCTATTAACAGCATTAATGCTCTCAAAAATACTGCTTAGTATTTTTAAACTGGCAAAATGGGTTATTTTCCTATGCGGCCCATGTTATTGAGTAATAAGATTAACATTTCTTTATTGACCATGGTGTAGACTTTAACATGATTGCATAGACTCTATAAAGTTAAGTATGTACTACAGCACAATTACTTGGCATCATACTAATGAAATAAAGCTCCGGTGCATGATCTCTTTATTTTACATCAAAAAGTAGTAGACGCTGAAAAGCAAAATCTTATGCTGTAGAAGTGCATAACTATATACTTAAAGCCCTTGTCAACTTACTTTTTTTATCATTTAGAATACTAGACTGATAATTACCATACCTTATTATACATGAATTAGACACCAACACATTGATTTTGTATTTATTTTCGTTTATTTTCCTTTTTGCGGTTATATCAAGTATCTGACGTCACAATGTACCGATGGGGCGGTGATAGGGGTAAAGAACTTGAAGGAGGGGCTTAAATTTATCACGTGACCAGAGCGGTGACTGTGATTGGCGGCGGTACATTGTGACGTCAGATACGTGATATAACCGCAAAAAGGAAAATAAACGAAAATAAATACAAAATCAACGTGTTGGTGTCTAATTCATGGATATTAAGGTATGGTAATTATCAATCTAGTATTCTAAATGTTTAAAAAGTATGTTCACAAGGGCTTTAACAGCATAATTTTTTTTCCCGTGTACGAGTATGCGCGGTTGATGGTACCAACAAATACCTTCATAAAATTTTATATTTTATATCACACCTTTACTTATTTACTGATATTTCTTTTTTTGCGTATACTATATTTTCGTCAAATTACACAAACGAGATATACCATCCATATTAAGATAAATAATAAATAAATTCCAAAATAGATTAGTATTATATAAATAAAATTAATTTCTTGTGGTAGAATTATAGACCGCGTTTTCAAACAATATTTTTTGATAAGCATCACTACGTTATTAATATTGAATTGAACTTTTATTTACAGTTTTTTATTTTAATTATTAAAATAATCAACTAATAGATTAATGAAATATTTAAAGCTTTTTATTTAAGTTAATTGCCCGATTTTTTTTATTTTTTTTTATGATCATTATTTTTTACAGCAATTAGTAATGTATTAATTGATATCACTTTTTTTGTATGTTATTGATAAAAAAGGCTATATAAAATGAAATTTAATAAGATGTTTAAAAAAACTAATCCAGTCAAACTGGATTAATTTGATAATCGGTCTATAGTGATGCGTTTATTTTCATGAAAATCCTAACCCACATATGTCCAAACTTTAACAATGCAGATTAACGATTTTAAAATATTGATTATAGTGAAAATCAAGTTAATTGTTGCATTAAATTTTTATAATTAACATTATTTTCATTTAAACTATTCAGGTTAAGAGTTGTAAAATGCACGATGGATTAAAGAGACAGCTTTTTACATAAATTAAACTTTTTTTCCATCGCAATTTACATTCTAAATTTTAGTAAATTAATATTTAGAGTATATTTAATAAAATATATTACATGGTATACCTAAAATCCATCGAATCACTTTAAACTGATTCATTTTATAGAGTACTTGAGCAAAACTGAACTAAGTTTCATGCATTTTATTTTTCATTATTTTTCTTAAACATTTTTTTTTATTTTAAAAACCCCCTTCGATCGTTATAAAGTTCAGAGTAAACTTATATTAATTTGAAAGTTAAAAATAATTATAAGTTTTATCAGAACAAAAACAATAAAATATGATATGCTCTAAAATTTATTTTAGATATGAAGTATTTCTACCTATTTTTTTAAAAAAATTGAAAAATTAATTATGATGCGTGTATGTGATGAGAAAACTTTAGCCTCGTCTTCTTATTATTAATTTTTTTTCTCACTCAATTATATCGCTCTGATAATTTTAATATATAAGTTGTATTAATAAGTGAAAATGTATGAGAAGAGAGGCTTAAAATTTATGCTTCATAGAATTTAGGATCAAAATAGCATAAGGTTGACCACGCATTAAACTTTGTATAATACAAAATGAGAGAGAGAAAGAGAGAGAATGACGGAAGGATTTAGCTTTCCCCCCGCATAAGAAAGTAGATTTTGTTTTATATATATAGGCAGATTGCCAAGCAGCTTGAGAAAGTGAACGAGTGATGACCATGCACACTTGTTAAATTACGGGTCAACGAAGAAAAAATACCTCATCACAAAACCTCTAACTCTGGGTTTCTCTGTATATTATAATATTTTATTATCCTATATATAAGATTTGTCATTGAATCATATATATACATAATGTTTAATTAGTTGAAATTATATAGAACTTTACTCTAAAATAAAAGCTTTCTTTTGCATGAGTGAAATTATATATATAGGGGTATTACGTTTTCTATTTATGATATTCTTTTTGGGAAGCACGATAAAAAAATAAAGTAATGTCTGTTTTTAATTGTTGAAACGAAATGCATTGCCAAAAAAAAAAGGAATGAACGTTTCATTAAATTATTTTTATTTTATTATGTACATGTTGCAAGCTATTTCAAAATTTATGTTATTGTTATGTCGATAGATATCGGCATACCAATTTACGTTTCAATTTAAAATAAATTGTGCAAATAAAAATAAACTAAAAGAATTTAGTTTGTATTGATTAATAAAGGAACTACTGTTTTGAGGCCGACTTAAAGCGATTTCGGTCACATCCGCATCCGTTTCTACTTACTACGCATGCGCAGTACGTCGAAACGAAAGCGAATGTGAGCGAAATCGCTTATAGTCGGCCTCAAAACAGTTGTTCCTTATTAAGTTTGTAACTGCACATTTCTCGAAGTTTTATATTATTATTATCTTTTTTTAATGTTTTTTTCAATGAGTTATTTTTGACATTAATAGGTAATAATTGTATATGTTAGAAATGTAAATTTCTTTTTTAATGTAATATTATTTTTAAGTGAAGAAATTAACTCAGGCAGTTTTATTTATGTTCTATTTAGATATTTAATTCCTTTATTTTATAATAAGATTTCTCTATACGTTTATAATAATAATTGAGAATTTTATACTGCATGACGAGTAACATGACAATATAAAATATTGCATGCACTTTCATAGTATTTAATACAATTGCACAAACTAAATGCGTGGTCATTACCCTCTTTATACATACATATAAGAAAAGTGGTGATTCAAACTATGAACGTCATCAGCAATTCCTATACGTACACGTATATGTGTATACGTATAAAGTACCGTATGAATACCCCTACTTCCAATCATTATACTCTCTTCAAACCCACTTTATTTGTTCATACAAGGAAAATTGAAATACCATAACTTTACTATAAAAACATGTAAATTTAGTTTACGGTCTAATAACAAAATTATATTTGCATTTAAATTAAATATTATTAATAAAAAAACTTGAATGCTTTGTAAAAGGAAAAAAAAAATATGTGAATAATGGGGGAAAGGATGATTTTATGTTTTATGGATAAAATCATTGGAAAACGTGTTAAGTATAAAATATTCATTCATTAAGATGCATTTTACTAAAAAAAAAAATAATAAAAAAATAAAATAAAAAAAATGACGTAATTCTTTAATTTTATGCAAGAGAATACGATGATAAATCAGAGCTGTACATAATCCTCCAATTGACGTATATATTTAAATTTCTCGTATACATTACCAATACAGTGATAAATCCCTCAAATACTATTATACTGTTATATTGAAGAAAGTTTAAGTTTTAGTCACCATCAACCAGTTAAGTCCTCAATTTAGAATTTTAAATACTTGGAGATGAAAGAGCTTATCAAACTCTCCTTTCAAAGCTCTCTCTCTCTCTCTCGTTCTTTTTCTCCTTTACAAAACTTTTTTTTTATTGAGCGGTGCAAGTCAAATATAGTGTAGAAATAAGAGGATTATTAAGCATATAAAAAAAAAACTTTTATTTTGAAATTCAATAATTCAATAATTGGACATTTTAAATGAATATCAAATTTTGTTTATATTGCTATAATATTATTGATCAATTTTAATATTCTAAGAAATAATCAAACTAATAATTAATTTGACTGAAATATTGTTTTAATAATATGTATACACTATATGGGGGCAAAAAAAAAGTCGTTAGAGCCGCTTTGAAATAAGTAGAAAATTATAAAGCAATGCTTTTTTTTTAGTATCAATATTCTTGGTTCGTCTGTTTGTAGTATATTTAGTAAATAATGGCAAAATATATGTCAAGCATTATTTTACAGATACATATAATTTTTATATAAATTTTGAGTAATTAGAAATTATTCGTTTGTTATGATTTATGATTTTTTTTTTTTTTTTTTTTTTTTTTTAAATATAAAAGAAACCAGAAATTAATTTCCATTGACTTACTAACACTAAAACAAAAAGATTGAAATCAAACTGACAGTTCTTTCTGCGTGATGATTTGCAATATATTATATATATTTTATATAAAAATGTGACAAAATGAAAAGTGATGATTAAATTCAAGTGGCACACATTTCATGGTATTTAACCATCACATCAAAGAATGATTTATGTTTGTTTTTTTCCTTATCAATGTTATCAATCTGTAGTAACCATTTGTATTTCTTTCTGTAATTCTTGTTATCACTTCAAGCGTAACCTTTAAGAGATGTCTATAAACTTTTACTTGAATTCTATCATGATGGTATAATTACACAACTTAATTTAATTGAAAATTTTCGGTTTAATTTAATTGTAAGATTTCAGTATTTAAAAATTAAGCATTCAAATTAAAATTTATTATGTTGTTACTTTCTACTCTTTTAGTACTCTTATTTTTTTTGCCATTTTTCTAAGGGAAAAGCTAACTATATAATTGTATATAGTGTATTGATTTGTGGAAATAAATTACAAGAGAAAATGAGTTAGTTTGGCATGAACTTAATATAGGCTTCAAATTTCAACGAGGTTCTTGCATACAAACTCTTTGTCAATGTTTTAGCCAATCATTATTACTTGATAAATTTTTGCACGGTGGTCATAATGGTGATTGATTATATGGGCTTCAATTTTTATACTGCACGGAATAAATAAATTATGAAATTTATGCTGCGTTTATGAAAATATATCACTATTGATGCTACATTATAACAACATAATATTTATGCTATGTAGGATAATTGTTATGAAATATACAGCATAAATTATGTTGTACTGAGTAATTTATGCTGAAAATGAGCTAGCATAATTATTACGTTGTTGTTGTTTTGTCCATGTGAAACCTTATATAATTATAATATATTCTCTAGTATTTTCCTTATTATACACGGAAAGAATAAATTACGTAATTTATGCTACATTTATGTTATTATAGCATAAGTTATGCTAAATTAAAACATCATAATTAATTTTGCTATACAACATAATATTTATGCTATGTAACATAGTTATTGTGTAGTGTAGCATAAATTATGCTGCACTGAACAAATTGTGATAAAAAATAAGCTAGCATAACTATTACATAGTTATTTTTCTCCGTGTATATAAGAGAGTTTTTTAACGAATATAATGTACATTTCATTCCCATCAATAATCTATAGTGCAACTGATATATTTACTTAGATTTAAAATTTCCCAAATCAACAATCAATGTATTTAATCATAAAATAATTTGACATGCTAGGTACAAGTGTGACAGTAGATAGTAAAGATTCAAATTAAATAATTAATGTAGTTTCTTTTTGCATATTAAATGTTGCAAAATATAGACTGAAACTAATACTTTTTACAAACCTATAATATACAGCTCGTTTTATATAAGAGTCGATAATATTTACCAATTGTGTTAGCATTATATATATATAAATTATCTCGGTTCTCTTTTGCTTCATGGTCAAAACAGTATCAATTAAATTATTCTCAATTAACAAAAGCCCGCAGTCTGTAATGATATCATGAGGCAATGAACTTTATATAACCAATAGAAATAGATGAAACACATAAAGAACAACTTGAATATAGGGTTAATTTGTAAAAGATCAAAATTAATGTAAAATAACATTTTTTATGATTTTTTTTTATGTAAAAAAATATAAGCTAATTTCTATGTAGAATAACAATAGCTTGATTTAAAAAAAATTAAATATCAATTCATTAAAGTATAAAGGAAGAAAATCGATAGAAAATATATAATTATAGTTTTTAATTATCAAATTAAAAAAAAAAGAAGAAGAAGAAAATTCTATTTTGCGATAGTTAACTACCATGCATAAATAAGTATAATAAAAAAATATATAGGGTATTTTTCTCCGTTTACGTAATTGCACTTTGATGTAAATTAATGCGCTATAAAATTGCGGTTTGCTCTAGTTATCAATTTTAGCTCTTGGCTAGAGTACATCGTATCGGTAAAATGTACAATTACTTGAATTGATTTGAAAAAAAAAGCAATAAAAAGTTAAAACTATTTAAAAGGAGCTCATACTACATGATTGAAAAAAATAGAGGAATGTTAAAAAAAAAAAAAAAAAAAAAAAAACTTAATTTCGGAACCTTCTTAAAAAATAATAGTATTAAAAGAATAGTATACTTTGTCTCAGGCTTTTGACCCCAATTCAAAAATAGATGCTATTGATAACCACGTTCGAACTTGGTTAAATTTACTAACAAAAATGTTGATTATTTATTGCAGCTTCAAATTTAAATTCTTAATGTTTTTTCTTGCCTATAGGTACATTT
>OX439132.1:33590142-33715142 GCA_949318235.1 Ecdyonurus torrentis | reverse complement strand
TTGCCATTTAGAGAACTATAAATAATTATTTGTTTTAAGTTGTTAAATTTACTATATGCCTATATTATATTTTTATTGCAATATTTATTTTAATTCTTACGATATTGTGTAATTAACAATTTCAATTTCTATACCAGGTAATCGATAGCTCATAAATAATAAAATAATTTATTGACAACAATTTAAGATTTAAAATTGAAAGGTAAACAAGTTAAAAAGATTATAGTATAAAATTTATTAATTACCGAAGTGATGGTGATGGAGAAGATCGTGGCGACTCGTGTTTTTCGCCATCCTCAGCGGTGCTCGTCCCGCGCTCAAGTAGCTCAACTCGTGAATGTTGACTCCGCACCGAGCTTTGTACAGCAGCACTTCGGTCCAATAAATTGGTTTCTGTAGCTGCATCTTCACCATCGTCCGTAATACTAATTGTAGATGAAATGTTGTTGGAAGAAGGGACCGGCCCGTTCTCCACAACTACTTCGGCACCTTTCATCGAAAGCATATGCTTAATAATCGGGCAGCCATGAGGAGGCAGCTAAAAATTTATTATTTTTATTTTTCTATTTTTTTTTAAATGTATATAAATCGTTTTAATTAAGGGTTAAGATAAGATGTCGTAGTTTAGCTTCAACAGGTCCCTTTTTATTATACTGGGTATTGATCCCAGGACCACACTGGGTTCATGCGCCCGCTCACTAGCTGTCCTCTCAACCGATTAACTGACTTTGCAGCCTCCTCCTCGCTCGTTGCTTCAACCTACCGCCCTCCTGCCACCGCACTGGCTCCGACGCAAGCGAGGCGTCAATTTTGCGCCGGCGCTTCAATCCCCTGCGGCATTCTCGCGCTACTGTATGTGTAGTATATGTGTACCACCACTGCCACCAAAAACCTCTCATCTCATATATATATACTCCGTTCTCTTTAAACACAACACTGACGAATGTTCTTCACGTTAGGATGCAGTACTACTACACTCTTATGTAATGTCAAGCTCGAGTTCTCTCACGTTTATGAGTTTTAATCAAAGTTGAACATTTTTCTGTATTTTGTATATATCTTCTTCTTTCTTTTTATATAAAAAAAGAACAGAACAGAAGTATAATATACATCCTTTGTAAACCTGTTGCAGTACAGTCTATTGTTAAAAGACAATTAAAAAAAAAACTTCTTATTTGTGTAAAAAAAAAAATGTATCACAGAAAAGAAAAAAATAATGAACTCACTCCTCCAGTATAGTATTCGAATAAACCTTTTCATTAACAAACAAAAGCCTTAAAATAAATAACTGATTTATATGCAAATTTGTTGAATCAGACTACTTAACAAATGTCAATAAAAAGTACATTGAAAAAAATTTGCATATATTTAAATAAATTACAGAAAATGTGTACTCTGTTAGTTAAAAAAAAAAATCTCTCTTTTATGTGTACATGGGAATTTTATTCATCTTTTGAGCCTAAATGTAGGCAAATTTTTGAACACATTATTTAAATCGAAAGCAATGTATGTGCTATAATATTATAGATATATTATCATATAAAACTAACAATAAGATTTCCGACCTTTTTTTATTCACACTTTAAGAAGACTTTAAATAAAACCCATATATTTTTCAAACTTATACCAAATACTTATTTTTTCTTTTAACATTTATTTATTATTATGTTTTGTTCAATCTATAAAGTCCGTCATTATTACTTTAATGCTATCTATATCTATAGGTGCATAATTAATATACACACGAACTATCGTAAAGGTGAAAAAAAAAACATAAAAACTTGCTTCAGTTCAGTTTAAATAGTTTAACGTTTAACCGTATAACTATAAATACAAACCATTAAAATTTCTATTCTATATATATGTTTTATAAAAATTGAATTGTTTTGTAAGTTGTACCAATGCGTATAAACTTACGGGGGTTATAGTAGTAAATAAAAATTACTATTATTATATATAAACTCCTGCATAGTCTTAATTACTGATATTTCAGCTGTCATATACTGTAGTGTAGGTAACAAATACAGCACATAGGTGATTACTGTAATCAGCATTAATTATTATTTTAAAAAAATTAAAAAAAAATTTCATTATAAATTTCAGTCCGTACTGTACTTCCAAGCAAACGTGGGTTTAGTGAGAAAATAAACAAACTCACAAAGTGCTAACAAATTACTAACAAAGTGCTAGCAGACGACTTTATGTTCCTGTCTACATTTAATATGCTTTCTTATGGGACAATGAAGCAGTGTTGTAACTCAAGTTAGAATTATTTCTCGGAGCTGACATTTTTACTGTAGTTTGCTAAACTTCAAAGTTTTTGTTTTCCTAGATTTCAATCAATTTGGGTACAAATTATTATTTTCACCCAACTGACTTCAAGTCCAGGAATAAAGCTTTGAGGCTCAGTAAAAGCTGTAATAAAAATTTCAGCTCCGAGAAATAATTTTAACTTGAGTTATAGCTGCTCCATTGCCCCATAAGAAAGCATGTTAAATTTAGACAGGAACACAAAGTCGTCTGCTAACTCTTTGTTAGTATTGTTGGGCTGTGAGTTTGTTTATTTTCTCACTAAACCCACTTTTGCAAGTCTTTTTATTCTATTACGAAACTACTACTTCTCTTGAGAAAAAGACTAAATTTTTATATGTTCTATAGCCTCTATATAGAACAAAAATGTGAGTTCTCCTATTCAGTATTTACCACCTTATAACAATGGTGCGACGAGCGCACGGGGTCACGATTTGGCGGAAGGGAGCAAGGAAGAGTACACCAATGTTATTATTATAATATCCATATCATTGTCCTTCTGTCCTGATATATATAGATTTTACAGATATAATTTTTTCTTTGTTTTTTACTAAAAAAAATTAATGTTAAGTAGTTGTTTTTTGCGTGTTTATATATTGCTCCAAAAACATATTAATAAAGTTGAATACGTTGTGTGTGTCTGCTCGTAACAGCTACTAAAGTCTTAGGAAAAGTAAAAACTAAAAACTAGTTCGTGGTGTTTGTGTACATATATATGTGTGTGTGCGACTTTTCTAACGTCTTTACGGTTGTCTGTTGCAATAAAACAAAATTTACTATCTCTTCGTTTGTTTGAATGATATACTTAAAAGAAATTTTTCTTATAAATAAACTAATAAATTTATACTTCATTTCATTTAAATTTTTAATAAAGGAAAATAAGAGCAAACTTTATTATTACTTCTTTCTTCTTCTTTTTTTTTTTTTTCTGAGAAATTTTTGAAAAGAAAATTTTATATTATACATTTTAAATTTCAAGGAAAAGAAAATATGCGCACGTAGCAAGAGAAAGGAAAAGTATAGAACTCTGTCACATCCATTACATTTCCTTGTAAAGGAAATTATTTTTATCCCTCAAATTTTTGTTAGAAAAAAAATCTACAGAGGCCGTAGAGAGATGATTCAGAAATATATACATCATCCACATGACTCTTTCCAAATCAACGACTTCGCGCGTATAAATTCAATGAACTTTTCTTAAAATTTAGCAAAGAAGTGTTAGTAACAGTAGAATTGTGAAATAAATTACAAAAACGTTTTTATAATATATAATATGAGCAATAATTTTAATACTAAATGTGCTGATTGTATGATCCAAGTTTATGATGGAGTAAAGAATAATGAATCAACAAATTAAATGTAAGATATATCATTATTATCTCGTGACGATCGATTTTGTTTATCGTGCACCCATTGTTAGCCAGTCTAACCACACGCTTACAAGCATTACCATTACCCATTTGGCTTCACAAGGATTAGCAACTCCGGCTAGTTTTGGGTCTGTTTAATCAGTATAAGCAATTACGTGGATTGCGGTACCAATAAAATAACGTTGTTTTCAAACGGATATTATAATGATCGTTATTCAAGACTGCGAGAAATAATTATTTCTAGTAATAGCTCCGTAATCCGTATTATCTAATAAATCGATATGGCCGCGGCCACAGGGCGTATGTGCATTTGGCCAGTTTGCAGTTTTAATATATTGTAATTAGTAGTCCATGCACAATTACAATCACAATATTATTATTAAATATATATAATAATTATATCATATTATAATTAGTAGTCCATGCAATCATTATTAATTATAAATTTGACAGTTATTGTTATTCTACACATAAAAATCAAATTTTCAGCCTCCAATTCAAAAAAAAAAAAAGGTGATACATTACTCAAGTCGTGTAGCGCGTAATAATATAAGTTGCGGGAATACAGCCAAAAAATTTTAATTTATTATAAAACGTTTGTTCTTTTGTAATACAGAGGTATAATAATTTAAACTAAACACATATTTATTATTTTATATTTAACATTTATTATTGTCATTTATCAGGTTTGAGCAGTAGAAAAAACACACTAAAAAAAAAAACTAAAAAAAAAAGTTAAAAAAAAGTGTGTAACACGACGCAATATAAAGCACAACCAACTAGAATAAAACTAATATAGAACACATTTTGTGCATGACTATCCCACATTTGAAGTTTTTAACAATAAAAATATATGATACATAAACATGTACAATTAAAAGCAATACAACACCAGCCAACTAGATACAACTACAAAAAAAACATGAATAAAAGCACGAATTTTGTTTATATACTTCTGTGCTACTATGATATGGTTTTTGCAACAAAGTTATTGTGTTAATAGTGCAATAAGCATATAAGCTCGAAAAAGTGATTATTGTTTATTACACTTTTATAATTTCCCATACAGCTACTCTACTATAATAAATGAGTTGTTAATGTTATTTAATATATAGATATAAAATTACCCTGCCTAGTAGAAAAAACCCTGAAACGCTTTTAAAACTAATAAATTTTATATATTTAAAAAATTATAACAATAATAATTATAATAATTTGTAATTATTATAATTAAAAAAAAATTATAAAATTCATATAGGTTTACAACATAAAAAAAAAAGAAGAACAAAATGCAAACTACCCGTGATAACATTTTAACAAATTTAATGTGTTCATTATATACAGAGAAATACTAAAAACATTTCAAAAATAAATCCATCTGAAAAATAACAACACATATATAATTCATATATTACAAAGCAATAATAAAAACAAAAGATCAAATTATAATATAAATAATTTCGATCTTTTAAAGGTAATATTGTAAATGTGCAAAAAAAAATAGGAACAAAATTATTTAAATTGCACAATGTTGGTTTCTTAAAACACATACATTACTAGATACAGTATAGTGTAGTGATGCTTAAAGCATACATGTTTATTGTTTTAAAATATTTAGAAGGAATCATAAAAGTTATTAGAAAATAAAATTATTCATTGTATGATTTTTTTTTTTTTTTTTTTTTTTTTTTTTTTTTTTTTTTTTTTTTAGACATGTCTCTTCTTTCAGACATGTAAGCTGTAAAGTTTTTATGTGCCAAAAATCTTACTGACTATGAATGTGTGTTTACTGACAAGTTCTCTCGACATGGTTCTAATTTGACTCTGCTTATGCAAATAATTAACCTTTAAATTAATTTAATAAAAGATTACTTGTTGTAATTTAATATTTTTAAACATTTTTTGTTTATTTGCAAAAGTAATAAGAATAACTCGCACTCGCAATTTTAGAAAATTGTAAAGAATCCAGACCTTGAAAGTGCGATAATTTACTAATTTTGTAAAATCAAGTTGACATATGAAATTGGAATTGATGCTAGTCCAACAGAGAATTTTACAAAATCAAGAAAGTTAATTTAAAAAGAAATACAATATTGAAAAACTAATCTTAACACTGTTCAGGAAAAAAAAAAAAAAAAAAAAAAAAAAAACTGAAATATGAATATTTCAATCACTGCTATTATTATTATTATTTTTCAATTCAATGAACTTGTAAAAAAGGGTCTGAGTTTTTGGAATTTAAGGTATTACATTAGAAAAGACAGAAATATGTAATAGAATTTGTGTTGTATGATCTTTCAGTCTCCATCTCTTACATATTTCTTTCATATTTAATTAATCAGAGTCAAATTTAACAATCCATAAAAAGGATGAAGTTACAACCAATGTGACTTAAATGAAGTCACGGAATCATTACTACTTCTAATTATCTAACTAAATGTTCCCAGGATATGGTTCCCCAAAAAGACTATAACACTCTAAAGCTTTTTTTTTTCTATGCCACTCTTAACATTATAAAGCTAAATATTAAAAAAATTGCACAAAACAATAGGATTTTTTTTCAATAGTTTTTATCATTACTATTGACTATTATGTATAGATTTGTGAAAGCACTGTTAAATTAAGTTTTAAGAGTATTTAAAAAAATAAATTGAGCTTATATTGTGATGCTCACACAAAAATGGTTTGTCATCGAGAGATTCACAATTTAACAGTGAAGTGCAGTGCTGTATAGAATAAGTAGAAAATATTAGAAAAAGTTGAATCACAACCTAGCTTTGTAAGATAATACAGTATATTTATTTCAATATATAAAATACAAAAAATAATAATTAAATGGCACATTTTAATAGGTGTTACCAGCCTAGCATGCTAACCAATCAAAAATGATATGGGAATGGGAATAGGCATGCTACTACTAATTTTCTATCCTTTAGCATTTCAAAACGCTCACCAGTCACCAAAGCGTTTTTTTGAAAGAAAGGAAAAGAAAAAAATTGCACTAAGTTACAGAATTCACTTTAACGAGTTCTAACATAATATTTTTACTTTCACCCTAAAGGCAACACCTATTACAACTAAAACAAATTCACTACTTTTTAGTAGCATATTATTGATCACAATTATATAATTGTCTTTTCAAAATATTAAGAGTGACATATATATTAAACCTAACTTTTTTTTCCCCAAAGAAAAATAATAATAAAATAAAATAAGGAGAAAAAGAAGAATAAAAGTAGCATTAGAATTTCTACCTTATAAAATAAGTGTTAAATTTTCTCCTTTTACCAATGCACAATTTAAGACTAACATTTGATCAATCAATATCTGATAATATTCCAAACATGCAATTTTTATGTAATGGATTTTCAATCTGTGTAAGAATGAAATATCTCCAGACACAGAGAAAGATAAAATAACAGTGCAAGCATCTACTGCCAGCTTTCATTGTAATTTTTTCAAAGAAATGACAAGGGTCCACCTACTACAATTGTTGTACACATACACTTCTGATGTGATGTAAGAGTAGATCTTTACAGACCTTTATTGTAGTACACAATGGTTGGGGCATTTGGCAGGGCTTTGATTTTTGCCTGAAATAAAAGAAATTTAGGTATGAGTATAAGAAGAAAATTCAAACTAATGTAAATAATGTGTTTTTGTTGTTGTTGTTATTGTTTTATCAAATTTAATCTAAAATTTCTGGATCTTACCTGTAGTTCTGGCTCTAGATCATCAACTGCAATTGAGGCCTTCTGGGGAAAGAGGGCACAACACATGGGCGTGGCAAAGGTCAAACAGAAGCCACACAGTAAAACTTGCATAGGAGCATTAGCCCACGGCATTCTCTTCAAGGTGCCACGACGTTCCAGGGAGTTCATTACGATAGGTGGGATCACTGAAATCATAAACTTTCATGTAAGAAAAAATTATCTTTCATTTTGTCAGTAAGTTATCTTACCCATGCCAGGAGAAGCCATTCCAACTCTGCTCAACACAACAGCAAGAATTCCAGTCTTAGCTGCTATCTTTGATTCTCCGAGTTTGTTGCCATTATCATCAACTACTGGAATTCCCTCTTGCAACTCCCTAAAATAGTGTACAATTTTATTGAAAATATTCATACATACATACAATAAATTGTTAATGCAATATCTGATCCTGATATTCCTTAACTAACCCCCGTAAGCTGCAACACTAACTAACTAGTTAAACCGTAGTTAAGTTGTTATTTTGATTGTTGCAACAATTAAAAAAAGATAACTAAGGTTTAACTAGAGGTTGCAGCTTACAGCCCTTAATGAATTACGGTACCTCTGAAATAATAAAAAACTTTACGTTTTTTGTATAGCCTATGATAAAAAAATATATTAATAAAAAAAATAATAATAAAAAAAGAAGAAGAAGAAGATGATGATGATGAATAGTACAGAGAGAGTTTGGAGCAAGTTAAATTTCAATTTAACATCTCTAATTTCTCTACATAATATTTGTCTTTCATCAACATTGTATATTTATGCTTGACAGTTTTTACATTTCTAATACTGTAATCAAACACAATCACAACATAAAGAGTGATGTTCTGATAAAGTTCTTTAAAAAAATCAAATTTTAATATATTTAATTTAGTGAGACAAGTTAGTACAAGTATACTGACCTCATACGCATCATTGGAATGTTGACACAATTAGCAGCTGCAACTGCAGCAAATGGCACAAAGCGACCAATCAGAGCAGGAGCACTCTGCGTAAACATAAGTTAATTTATGAATACAACAATGTAAAAATAATTAATCATAAATTTTATGTACAGTAGGTACAGCTCTGGCCAAAACTTTTGTCCACAGCTGTACATAAGTACAAATCAACTTTACAAAATATATAAAAATACAAGATAAAATATTTTTATTTCAAGCCATTAATCAAAAATATTATAAATTTGAAAGGAGAGGATAAGAAAAACCAGCAAAGGAATAGTGATTGCTTGGTAAAAATCATCCTAGAGAGATTAAAAAAAAATAATAATAATAATAATAATACTGGAAAGCTTGCGGCACTAAACTCCAAGAGAAAAGAAGTCTGTAAGGACTGACAAGGGCATAGCAGACTCTGTTTCTCTTGTAGTTTAGTGCTGAAAGACATCCAATACGTGTTAGTACTGTTCGTTCGTTTTTTTTTTTTTTTTTTTTTTTTTTTTTTTTTTTAATCTTTGTGCTAGCAAGATTTTTACTATCCTATGGGACTCTCTTCACTTTACTATGGTAAGGCCCTCACTGGTTTCTCATATCCTTTTCTTTCAAATTTATCACACCTAATAGCAATGATTAATTTTCTTTAATATCTCTTCCTCATAAATATTATAATCAAATATATACCTTAACAAGGCTATTAAGTCCCAGAGCTGTAACTAATGCACCACCAGTAGCAAGAACATACGACGTACTCAGCTGCCTAAAAGAAAAAAAATATTAACATTATTAACATCACGTAGGTCATCAAAATTTATTGTAACTTACTTAACGGTGATAGGAGAATCACCACTACGATTTGAATAATTGACAACTGCATTGAAGGACTGGTTAATCCATTGCCAGAATACAACAGCAGGGGTGGTCCTGAGAACAAGTTACGTTAAACATAACTTTTGGAAAAACACTACATTTGAAAAAATTGTCGTAATTAAAATGAAATTATAGTAATGTTTAGTATTTGCACAATATTTAAGCAAGTGCACTGCAATATTACTCAAATACAAACAAATATTGCATTATATAGTTAATGCTATATAAGTTGATATAAGAAGTAAGACATATAAACATATTTTTTGTTTGATTTCTTATCTTTCTTCTGCAAACAAATAACATTCTAAATTACTTTATTATGTACCATACTGTACATACATATATAATGAAATTATAATAAGACTTAAAGTATTTTTATTTTACATGGTAACTTTTCCCAGCATATATAATGGCTCGTTAACAAGGACACGTAAAATCACATTTGATGTCGTTGTAAACAATACGCGTATTTTGTTATTTGTCACGCGTAGCACAATGTGTATCTCATTTTTTTGTTACACGAAGCAAAATGTGTAAGTCGTTTCCGAATATAATGTAGATGGCGCTTCACTTACACATATTGCTTTGCATGACAATAAACAAGATACACATTTTGCTACGCATGACAAATAACGAGATACGCATAATGTTCGCAACAACATCGATGTACACATACGTAACAATTTACTTGATTGTTGTATCGTCACGTACTTGTGTGAATTTACATGTCAATGTGAACAGGACATAATGTATAATTTCAACCATAACACACTATACATACTTACTTATAGAAAGTCATCATACATCCAGTAATGGTCATATTCATGGGAACTTGTGCCGACATACGACCAATCAAGAACATTTTTTCTCCTGTGTCAGGGTGGAATGCAGAGTCGTACATTTGTTTAGCACGCCACAACTCATCCTCAGACAATCCTGATATATCAGCCCCTTGCCTGTAACATAAAACATTAATAAATGGCTATCGTAATTTTTTTAATATGTACTTGAGGAGGGTCTTGAAAGGGGGAGTGGCACATTCTGATGTGTTTTCATCTCTATTACGTATATATAATAGTATTAAATAATCTTAGTTTACATATACTTACTTATATTTGTTAAGAATTTCTTTAGCTTTATCAAGATCATTAGATGAACACAACAAGTTAAGAGGATTGGTTGTAGAGAAGAAATGTTTAGCACGTCCAATATAAGTGCTCTGATCCCATCTTGGTTCATCCAAATTTATAGAAATACGTCCTGAGGCTGCCATCTCTTCTTCTTAAAAGTTCTATAATAAAAATTATACAAAATAAGATTTACTGAAAGAAAATTAAATATATAGCATTTATTTTATTTCATATCATACAGACAAAATTAAGCATACATATAAACAAATTGTTCTGCATATCATACATACATAATGCACATTTAAACGTAAGAACCCGGATGTTTACTACCTGTATTAAATGTAATACATTTAAATGCTGAATAAATATTAGGGCATTGATACAATATTTAACTTCCTAAATGCTTTATATTTAAATAAGTTATCTATGTGTGCGTATGCAAATTAATTCCATTCATTTTTTTGTGCTTGTCTCTGCGTTATATTTTTAGCTAAACTTTATTTACGTAAGAATTATTTTTACTACATTTTTTGAACTTGAAAGGATTGCCTTCACCAAATGGAATATTAGATACTATTTTTAACACATTTTACCATTAATTTCTTACCGTAATTCACAAATGAATGAGAAAATCTCAGCGATCTCTGCTGGATCTCTGCTATCAAATTGTCAGCTGACCTAGAGCGACCTTGCGCCACCATCTTTGACCCACATTTTCTGCGCAGCTGACAACTTTATAAAGTTTATAAAACTAAAATGTTTGATAAAATTTTAACATATTTCAGTGTTTAAATCTAATTTTATTTTTAAATATTTATTACTTTATCATATTTTGTTCTATTTTATATTTTGTTTTTGATAAAATGACGCAAAATGCATTTAAATCAATGTTCTAAAATATAGTGAAAACCTTCATATGCTGGTACTACAAAATCATTTTATTTGATTTCTTGAAATTTAAAACTTCACTTTGCAGGACAATGGTACATCGCGCTTAAAAATACATTTTTCTTTTTACGCAATAATTAGTAAAAATATAAATTAAAAAGAAAATATAATTCTATTAAAAATTAAAACAATTAACAATATTAAAAGCTTAAAATATTTTAGTTGTATATAATAACAACTCTTAAATAAAAAAAAGTGTGCATACTGCATACGCACTTGAAAAATATATGACTTCGCCTTTATAAAAGTAATGTGAACAATTTTGGCACGTAGCCAGTGTAATCCAGACAATTAGCCCCCACATGTAGTACGTCGCTTAGGAATGCTTTTTTTATATGTATATATTATTTTTATTTTTTTATTTCTATTTTTTCAAATCCTTTGCATCATTGTAACAATTGAGATATGCATTTTTGCACATGCCAAGATTTTTTATGCCAAGATTTTTTATTTATCATAATATACTCCTTTTTTTATATAAAAAATGAAACTCATATTCACGATTTAGTCAACATAAAGATTTTTTTATGAAATTATGGGGGGGGGGGGGGGGGGGGAAGTTAAAAGAATAAAAGATAAAATTATTTGCATACTTTAAATTTGGTATAAGAAGTTAAATAATTTTATCTGCTTTTGACCGCTCGTAAGTTTTGTCATTATATACTGTACTGTAATTAATTACTAATTATAACTTCCTCCTAATAAATATGAATTCGAATAATATTATACAAGATTATTATAATAAATGTCGTTTTTTTTTTTTTTTTTTTTTTTTTTTTCCATTAATTACACTACAGGACAGTGTAAAAAGTGAGCGTGCACTGTTCTTTAATTTTTTTTCCAACTATAGCTAAATGTTCTTAAGCTATATATATCATATTTTTAGTATAGATATATCCTATCCAAAATAATCTCTGGATTATGCTGTCATCAAAACCAATATTTTAATTACTGTTACGAATTATATATATACAAAATAAAAAAGTTCGTACTTAAAATTCCTGCAATCACACCTAACAGACTATAAAAAAAATTATATATATAGATAAAAATTTAGCTATATGGGCAGCTAAAAGCTAAAATAAAATGAAAGGTTAAAAAAAGCTTTTATATTTAACTTTATTCTATACTTTATGTTTTATCAAAAGTAAAAATTATGGTATACAAATATAAAGTAGGGAAAAAAGTAATAAAACAAAATACATAGGTCTATAATATATTATGCTTTGCAAAATTATACTTTGCTTAAAATTTTAATATTATTCTATAACACTGTACACATAAAATTATTAATATTTGCAAATGTATAATATAATGCATAGCTTTGCTGGTGAAAAGATATTAGCATGAAAATGAAAATAATATGAATGTTATATTATATTGCATTCATTAATTGTATTTGATCGCGCAAATTATTTTGTATGGATTTTTGGATTCTTATAAACCAGAGTACAATTTCATTTCTCTATCTTGTAATTTTACTTTGATCAAAATAATAACTAATAACTATTATAATTTTCATGCTATAAATTCCAAATATCAAAAAGAAATGGCCAATGCCTTTTTGTCTTCATAATATATTATTACAATTTCATGCTTATACTGTATAACATAACTGTCAATGCACGTTTATTTTTTCTTAAAAATTAATGTTATAGTGTGTATATTTATGCACTAAAATTGCCACATTGTATTATTGCAAACTAAATGATAAATGAAACTTAAAATAATTAAAGCGATAAAATTTGCTTTTCCATATAAGAAGGCATTATTTGAGTAAAAAAAAAACACTAAAAAATGCGCAACAAATGAAAATTAATAAAAAATTATCAAGTTACTCCAGTTTCCTCTCAATCTGCATTATTCAATGTCTGTTTTTCATTATTGTGCTTCTTTTAAAAAATATATAATACTTTATCATTTATCACTATATGTTAATGTGAAGAGTCTGCGTTGATACTTGGATTATCTGCTGCCCAAGAATGAGGAAGACTAATGATTTTTGGGACAGTATTTGAGCACATTTTTAGAAAGAGTATAATTAGTAGATTCTATTGACGTCAATATTTACCTTTATTACTTAAATTTCAGCGATTAATTAATGATTTAAAAGTGGCGGCCACGCCCCCAAGAAGCCTGTGCCGTTAGTCATTTGTTTGAATTTGCAGCGGAGTCTGATCTTCTTCTGCAAATTTGGATACGAGATTTTAAATTTTACGCGAATTTTTAAATTCTCGTATCCAAATTTGCAGAAGAACATCAGATTCCGCTGCAAATTCAAACAAATGATTAACGGCACAGGCTTCTTGGGGGCGTGGCCGCCACTTTTAAATCATTAATTAATCGCTGAAATTTAAGTAATAAAGGTAAATATTGACGTCAATAGAATCTACTAATTATACTCTTTCTAAAAATGTGCTCAAATACTGTCCCAAAAATCATTAGTCTTCCTCATTAGTAGCTCCAGCATGCTGCACTGAGCCGTTTTTACTTCCATTCACCTGACCATTTGATTTTGATTTACGACTTCTCAGATTTTTTGCGTTGCCATTTTCAGCTTTTGCTACTTTTGGTTGGCGCGGTAATCTTCTCTTCCATCCTGGTTGTCTGAAATAATAAATTAATTTTAATAAATAATTCATTATTGGTAAGTGCGATTGCAACAACTTTCTCACTTCTCTACTCGGTTACTCACTTGTGTCCAGCAAAGTGCATGTTAATTTCCAGAAGAGTGCGTCCTTCAGTTTCCGGCAGAGCAAAGAAGAAGATGACTGTGGCTGCTAAGGAAACACCGACGTAAACCCAAAAAGTGCCACCCAGCGTGAGCGCTCCAACCAGAGAGAAGTGGGTTTTGTTCGCCAAAAAACCAAAAATGTAGCCCACTGAACTGGCTGCTCCACTCGCCATACCGCGAACCTCAGAGGGAAATACCTCTCCTGAAATATTATTATTATTTATTATTTTATTATTATAAAATAACAGGAAAAAACAACGCAAATGAAAATTTTAAACCGGAATCGTTAAATTCTTATCAGCTCCGCGGAAACGGTTTCGGTTCAGACAGTATTTTTGTTGTTTTTTTCAATAACGCCGCTGGAAACTTTTACTCCAGAGCCGGCGATTATTTGTATGCTTCCGTTAGAGCCGGTTCCAATTTTAAGCAATTTTGTTTTTCGGCAAAACTGACCGGTTCCGGCTCCGATAAATTTAATATATAAATTAAGATTTTTTAATAAATTGTGTACCTATTTTTGTATTCTATTGATTTAATTTAAATCAATATATGCGGTCAATCAAATTCATGATGGTAACACACAACAATACTGACCTGTAAGAATCCAGGGTAAGAGACGGATACCCATGTGTGTTAGAAAAGCAGAAGAGAGAAGGAAGGTAAGAGGCACCCATGAAGCCGAGTCATCAGGTTCTGCACTGGCTTTTCTTGCCATATCGTACGCCGCCACGATACCGAAGCAAATAGCATTGCCGAGGGTTGATATCAAAGTCAATGGACGCTTGCCTGTAAGTTAATAAAATAAATATTTAATGAAATGATAATATATAAAAAATATATAATAACACACACAATGTGTGAATTATTCACCTGTCCAGTGAACGGCACACACACAAAGCAGCGTCCCTGTCAGCTCGACGAGACCCAGTATCATTGTGGCAAAAAATGGGTCGATAGGTGCACCAAGCTCCTCGAAGATGCTCACAGCGTAAGTCTGCAAAGTAGTCATGCCACAAAAATGTCCGAAGAAGAATGCTCCAGAGACGAGTAGGAAAGGTTTGATGAATGTCGCACGTTTGTAAGGTCGCATTGTTCTCTTGAATCTCTGGAGGCGACTAGCACTGTGTCCTAATACCTCGTCCTCAGCGTCGTTTGCATTTTGTGGAGCGTTGACTGTCTCCAACAGTTCGTTGAATTCTTTTTCAACTGCAGACACTGGTAACTGTATAAATAAATAAATAAAAAAACATTGTCAGAATTATTAGTTTTTACTACAACTTTGTTCTCCAATAATAATCATACATAATAAATTTTGATAACATACCCATCCTCTAAGCCACGCTAGAGAAGCTTGAGCTTCTTCATTCCTCTTCTGTGTGGCCAACCAATAAGGTGACTCAGGAACCAAGAAAAGGGCGCACAGTGCGATAATTGGAGCACAAACATTGATGAGAGTTACCGTACGCCAGTATATAAAGTTACCCATGATGAACTAAAAAACAAAACAAAAAAGTTTCTGTAGTAAATTTGTTTTATTTAAAAGTGAGCGAATAAAATTATAATATTAAAATGGAATTGTAACGGAATTTCGTATTATTACAATAAACAAAGTTTAAAAAAGCAAAATAAAGTATAATTACACAATTAAGTTAAGTTTGATAATAATTTTTACAGTCAATACTGTCAATAGGTACATGAGTTTCAAAATTCTACGAGAATTAATTGAATACCATTATTGTTGTTATTATACCTGAGCATTGATCCCGAGTATGACACACATACTAGAGGTAGATGAAAGTATCCCCCTCATGAGTGGAGTGGTGATTTCAGCTACATACGTCAATACAGGTGCCTCCAGGAGACCTCCTGTGAGACCAGTGAGGGCAAGTGCAGAATACAGGAGCGTGGTGCTCTGTGCATAGTGGAGCATTATCCAGGCGCAGATCAGAGGCACATTCACAATCATCATAGCGCGTTTACGACCCAAGTATGTGGTAAGAACACCAGAACCCAAGCATCCAATAGGAACACAAATTAAATTGATGCTAGCTGTAAAAAAAAATAATAATAAAAAATAAAAAAATAAACATTTCTATAAGTTTCTAAAAGTTTTTTTTATATGAAATGTTAAAATGCGTGCGTAAAAAAAAAAAAATAAAAATAATAAATAAATATCATTGATGATGATGATTAAATAATTATGCTAATTTCATTTTAAATGCACAATTAAAAATAAATACTTACAAAACCAGGATATCTCTGAAGGTGTGAGCTGCAAATTTTCCTCTGAGCCATTTTCCAGTGCAGGGATGACAATAGTAGGAAAACCAAGGGTCATGCCATATGCAAGGAGGAGTAAGTTTTTGGCAAATGTAGCTAGGATCTGAAATACAAATAAACTGACATTATACAATCATAATCAATGTAAATCAATGTATTGAATTTATTATAATAAATTCTAATTTTCAATTTAGATGTTTAAAAAAGTGGTTTGTAACAACAACAACAACAACAACAACAACAACAACAAACGTAATAATTGCATACATAAATTTTTTTTCATCCTCTTATTAGTTTTATTTAATTAATTACTTCTGATACATTTCCCAGGTTTAAACGTTGTCATTTTCATTGTGTTTTTGAACATTATTTATAATAATTATAAAATATAAAAATATGTAAGCAGAAGCCTTCTTGTAAAATAAATTTCATTGACTATAATATATATATAGTCAGGTATAATAAGTAATAAGTATAATATTATATATAATATTATACTTATACCTGCAATTAAGTTTATTAAGATGTATTGCTTATAAGACAGATATGTCATATACAATCAATAAAAATAATATTATACTTTCAAATAAAATTTTATATAATGCATTGATACTTGAATTCAACATTTGTATATATGTAAAGTATATGACAACTTGAACGTGTACATGTAAAGTAAGTCTTCATTAATTAATACTTGAATAATAATAAACAAACATGACACATTCCTATAAAAACGTGTGACATTTCATGGACATTTATGATATGATGTTTTTCAGAGTCCACGTCTAAATATCAGAGAAATCAATAAACTTACTTACTTACTTACTTTTTTGTTATTTTTATTTTTATTATTAATTTTTTTTTTTAGCTTTGGAATTTATATTAATTTATGTAGGTTGTAACATAATTATGTAATTCTTCTGTTGAAAATGAGCAGATTTTTCATAAAATAGTTGGAGTTACATGGGCGAGTTTATACAAAACACGTTTATTACGTAATGAATACACATTTGTATAATAAATATAATAAATTTCATCAAAATGGATTTACAAAAGTTCAAAAAACTCTAAAAAATGCATGCTGCCAGAGAATAATTATGAAACGTTAAAATACACTAAAAGGTTAAATGAATATTGTTGTCAAAGTTTATTTTGGAAATAATATGACATCCCATCTGAATATTTATACAACCTATTCAGTATTAATTTAATAATAATTTTAGAGTTAAAAAATTTCAAAACGATTGTATAATGAAACCATATTTTTACAGTGTGTTATCCACTTTATCTAAAAGTGATCCTTGGGTTTCTATCCACTAAAATACTGTATATTACTTTTTACTATAAAAAAAGATTGCCTTGTATTGTATAAAATCAAATTTAAAAAGTACCTGCCTATCTTAGCATTTATGCTAAATTACTATAATATGTTTCCAACAATGCATAACTTTATATTGATTTTAGTGTTATAGATAAATTGAAATATTTTAAAATAAAATTTTTCTTACTGTAATTTATTTTAGTAAATGTCATAAAGTCTCAGCTTACTAATTTATATATAAAAATGTAATATACATATATATATATATATATATTTAAAATATCAAAGTATAGTCTTTTTATTTATTTATAATAATATGCAACAAAATCCAGGCCCTCGAGTGAGTCCACGGCTCTATTTTCATTATTTATTGTAAAATATATATAACCATGCTTTTATTATTTTTTTTTTTTTACATAATATTTTCATTGCAATAACGAAATACTTTTTTTTATAAATTTAAAGCAATATAATATGAAGCAACTGGATTGGTTTTTATTTCTTTTTAATGGGTTTTTATTTGTGCAGCATATAATATAAAATATGTATTTAATGTAGCCTTGAAAAAAAAATTATTGGCTTATTTTGCATGAGAGGGCCAATAAAATGATTTAGTTTGATTCGCTTCATGATGGGGAAATACATAAATGTACATTACAATATACACAAAAAGAAGAATTTATGTATGCGTAATTGTATGCTACATTTATGACATTATGGCACAAATGTTGCATTGAAGGGTATCGGTTTAAAAAATACATTAAAAAATTTGTCTATATCTTACAACACGTAAAAGTATATTGATACTCATTTAATACTGTGATAAATGATACTCATTTAAATATCTCCGGAATCGGTGCAGTAAATTGCCAAAAATGTGTGCAATCGGTGCGGAATCGGTGTCAAAAATCGCCAAAAATGTGTTTCTAAGCGTAATAAGCGTAATATAGGACCCTCAGCATTTCCCGCTCGCTATACCGATTAAGCTCCATTAGTTTAGCATAATAACTAAATTTTAAAAATGATCCGAGTAGCATAAACTATGTTATTATGAACATGTTTCTGTAAATGAGCTACCCCGTAAGCTGCAACACTAACTAACTAGTTAAACCGTAGTTAAGTTGTTATTTTGATTGTTGAAACAATTAAAAAAAGATAACTAAGGTTTAACTAGAGGTTGCAACTTACAGGGATAATTATTACGTATTCATTTTCCTCAGTTTGTGATAAAATAATAAGCCTGCTTGTTTACAAGTATTTTAATTTAATAACTTTGAAATGATTTTTTTTTTTTTTTTTTTTTTTTTTTTTTTGTACTCAACGTTAGATAATAAGAAAGATATTTAATTTCAATTTTGCGGTTACTGTAAACAAACACCCAATAAGTTATTAAATATAACACTGAACTGATGACCCCGAGAGTTGCGTATGTTCAGTATAGGTATTATACCACATGGTAGAGCACGTGTCAAAAACTACATTAACTATAATATAACCATCACCTTGTTAACCTTGTTTATATATATATATATATTATTTTTTAACACTCCACTTTCATAAATAATTATTTTTACTTGCTATACATAGTTGTTATTACTCGCCTCTCGTCTTCAATTGAAACTTGTTCAGTTTGAATTAAAAATAAATACGTATATATTGATATACATTCGTAATATTTTATGATGTAACAAAAAGTTGATATAATTTAATTTAAGTGTCAAACCTAACAAACGCTTCTTGCATTTTTATTTGTGGTAATTTAATTTTAAAATTTTTTAACACATCTGGACACAGGAAATTTTGTCTGTCAACTTTCAATTTTATTTTTATTCAATTGACCTTTTTATATAATATTTTGGTTGCTCTAGTTTAAAATTTTTTTATTCAATTATTCCATATCTGATATTCAATAGTTCAAAACAAAATGAATTATATAACTCGTTACACAGAAATCACTATACTTTATCTGTATCATTAACTATAGCCATTTTGATTTGTTTGTAATTTATTTTTATACTTAATATTTGGCTTTTGTTTAGTTTTATTAAATTTATGTTGTTTTCAAATAAAATTTCATTATGTTTTTTTCTTTTTCTTTTTTTCATTCATTCAATCTCTCTTTCTCTCTCTGCTCGTCCGCATAATTCATGTTTATGTTTATATAATTATTTGATTAGAATAGATAAGAATCAACAATAACAATAAAAAAGGGGAAAAAAAGTATTTGTTCATGTCGGTACATAATATGATTACATATATACAAAAAAAAAAGTAAAAATTAATAAATTGTTCATACTATTTGTTGATCTACTATACTGATCCAATTTTTACAACGCATTTACTTTGTTTCATTTTTATCTTTCCTCGCATAGAGGTCATATATTTTATTGTTTATTTTATATGCAACAATGAATTGTTTAAAAATATGCTATAGTAATTTTGTTCTAATATTTATAATTATTTATTATTATTATAATATTATTATATTTTAATTATTTATTTTATGTTAAAATAAGTAATTTGCACATACCGGCCAATATTATTTAGTGCTCACATATGGCGTCGACTTTTATATGAATGCAACCACTCTATATATTATATAATATACATGTATGAAAATAAAAATGATTTTTGACAACGCATCTTACCACATTATGCAGTTATTGAATGAATAGACTAATCATACAAATGGTTGCCCCATTATTTACCAATCAATGCTTGTAACCACTGCATAAATTATAGCTTTATTGCGTATGAAAAATTTCTATTTTATTATTGTCATACTAATAGTAACCTATATTAAAAAAAAAACTGTCTTAATTTTGAACTATAACTATTGTATAATAATTTTTGTATTCCTTTATTTTTAAAACAATAATTCGTTTAGAATAAAATATAAAATTGTGTTATTTTATTTTTATACGTGATTTTTGGAAAACAAAAATTATTCCCCAAATAAATTAGCTTATTATTATTGTAGCTGCAGCTGCATTACGTAACCCAAATAACCTTTAATAAATTCCAAGCTTGATTATATAAGAACTTGTTTAACACAGCATACTAAAAACTTATTTTAATTTGATCGATACTGCTACATAAATATGTAAAGATGAAAAAAAAAGTATAGTAAAATATATTTTTAATTCACACGTACCTGTGGTAATGCTTCTCTAGTATTACTAACTGGTTTCTCAGGTGGTTCAGCTGAAGGGGACATCATAACCCCTATTTCTTCTGTTGTATACTCTGGGATTTTCTTCGGCATATTGTCTGATGTTGTGTTATGTTTGTCTTCTGGTGTGATAGTAGCGATAGTTTGGGCCGGCGGTATCTCCGCATCCCCGCTCTCCACCCTGAATAAACCAGACTTCAATTATTAGTATATTATGTGTTATGTCAATGAGCACCAAGAGGAGAAGGAGAATATAACAGAGAGGTGAACTTAGGACTATGCGAGGAGACATAATATAAAGAGGGGGATAACCGCAGTAATATTATAGGAGAAAATAATTACAGGGTCAGTAAGGGTTTGCTGACCAGATGATAATATATAGGCTATTATTAATATATTATATTTTTTACAATATGAAAACAATATTAGAATAAGTGTAGATTGCAAGTAATTAATCTTTAAAGCCTTATTGTGAAACTTGTGTGTGTGCGTGTGTGTGTATATATATATATATATATATATATATATATATATATATATATATATATATATATATATATATATATATATATATATATATATATATATATATATATATATATATATATATATATATATATATATATATATATATATATATACACACACACGAATGAATATAATGTAAATTTACTTGCAAATTTTACCTTACAAAGATTCACTACACATAATATAATATTTTGCATCTATGCATTACTACGCCAACTGACTTCCTAGCTATATCGAACTATTTTTTACTCTTAAAATTCTACCCAAAAAATTGGTTAGGAAGCATTACAAAAGCCAAAACATAATCAATACCTTTAACTCATTTCTCATATTATATCATGTTTCCTAAACTTGAATGTTTTTATTGAATATGAAACTAAAAGTCCCTAACGTATGTATAATCTGAAAAATAACAGAACTAAAGGCACTATATAACTATAAGTAATTTAATAATACTAAAACTCGGACCCTTTCTTAATCTGACTTGTCTTACCTCTGAAAGGTAACTTCTGCTAATTCTACATTACATTGACCGTGTAGTTTTTATATATATACTGTACAAGTGGTGGTGCTTACAGCGACAATCATCTCGGGTGTCTTTTAATGTGAAAATATTTATCAGGTTTTAATTTTTGATGTTCTTATTGTATTATATAATATGCTTTAAATTTAATAGTAATATATAATCAAGTGCGAGGTTAACATTACTTATATAACAACTAGTCTGGAAGTATTTTTTGTTATATAACTTCAGGTTGAAGGCACAGATTTTTTTTATACATTTTTTTATACACTTTTTTTTTATTATTCATATATTTATATATTGTTACATAACACGTAGACTGCCTGACATTAAAACTTGAGCAAGATTTTTTTTTTAATATAAAAAATTGTCAAGATATATAATATATATATATATATATATATATATATATATATATATATATATATATATATATATATATATATATATATATATACACACACATAATATTTCTTTATTGACCCAGGCAATTCATAAAACAACTCCTATTTAACTCATAACCTATTTCCAAAATTAACATATTACACAGTTATCCTTATTGAAAAAAGGGCTGAAAAAAATATCATATATATATATTAAATAATAATAAAAATATATTGATCTAATTGATGTAACTCAAATCAACTTTTTTTTTTTTTTTTTTTTTTTTTTTTTTTTTTAAGTAACAATTTTTATCTTCTTTATTATATTATATTAATTATTATGTATTTAATAAAAAAATGTCAAAGTTAAATGGACCACTTACAATGAACGAACTTTTTAAAATAATTTGAAAGGTTCTTAATGCATTTCTTATTGAAAAATTGTTTTCACTTACTTGTTGCAACAATTAAAAACATTTTATTGCAAGTGGTCCATTAAGACTGAAAGACGCTCTATATATACATATTACATGAGGGAAACACATTACATTGCTCTAAAGGGTACATTTGCGATGGTACCATAATACATGAAAATTATACAAAATAATTTTATAAATTATATAATATCTATAATAATGATCTTAACTATAATCAATATTAGATGTTATTATTATTTTAACTAATCGTTATAAGTTTTTTTTAGTGATCATGCATAATTTACAGATCTTAATACCTACAAAAAAATAAAAAAATTAAAATTTGCATACAAAAGTTTCATGTTAATTAACTTTAGCATTATATATTTTACAATATAATACAGTAATATGTTAAAGTAAAAAGAACCAATATGCGGAGCTAGCTTTATATTAATAAAACTATTGCAAATAATTTTTTAAATTAGAAATCCAAATTCTAAATTTATTTTTCCTTAACATGAATTTAATTAAGATTTGAGTAGATTTGCCCAATTAACTGTATATAATTTTTTATTTTCCAGCATTTAATAATTATTGTTATTTTCTATATATATTTCTCTGCATATATATATATATTTCTATATATATTTCTCTCTCTCTCTCTCTCTCTCTCTCTCTCTCTCTTTTTCTCTCTTTTTTTTCTCTCTCTCCCTCCTTCTTTCTTCCATGATCCTATTAATATTATATATAATATATAACATACATAATTAATTTTGTTACGTAATAGATAAAATTAAAAATAGCAGATACATATACAGTATGAATTATTCTGAAATATTTACTCAGCAGGATTTAATCTCTCTCTCTCTCTCTCTCTCTCTCTCTCTCTTTCTCTCTGATGTCTAGCTAAAAATGTCTTATGTAATGAACCTGTTGTTATTTGTTAATATTTATTATTATTATTCTTTGTCATAGAATTAAAGTAATTGCAAGATATATATGTATGTACGTATTATATACTGTATAAGGCTAAATCAAAGTAGAAAAAAATTATATAACATATTTTTTAAGAACATTTTATTTTCGTCAAAATTTCAATAATATATTAAATTTGGGCTCGCTATTTATTTATAGTTTATAGCCTTATTGAGTTGAGCTTGTGCGAGTTGTGAGTTGAATAAGCAAAAATGAAAAATATAGAAGGTATAATAAAACCATTTTAAATATTATAGGTAAAAGGCTGATAATGTTTTATTATTATTCAGAATCAGTTTCATTGAGGCTCGTCAAGTTTCATTCTCGTTTCTTCACAACTTGCAATGAGGTTAGCAAGGACAACTACTGCAAATCAAGATGAGTTATTTAATGGATAAATAACCACGATATAATATGTGTTCTCACTGTTCACCGCATGTTCATGAACACTTTAACACTAGAAGCACAAATAACGTCAACTATAATTATAATAAATATTTCAGATTGACACTTTTTTATATACCACGTATAGGGTGTGTACGCATGACGTCATTCTGAATGCTTTTCGATGCTCTTCTTGAGCAATGAATAACATTGCTCAGCATAGGAAAAACATAATTTTTGGCTATTTTCTTTAGAAAATTAGCTATTTTTTGGTTATCATTATTTTTCCTGCATACTTGAAAAACTAGTTCAGCCTGTTAACAGCATCAATGCTCTCAAAAATATTGCGAAGTATTTTTAAATCGGCAAAATGTAACATTTTCCCATACTGGCTCATGTTATTTAGCGCTTACTTATGGCGTCGACTTTAACATGAATGAAACCACCCTATATTACAAATTTTATAATCAAATAACCCATTATTATTGAAAATTATTAAATATGTAGTCATAAAGATAGAAATGTCATGTGTGATGCATTTTTTTTTAAAGAAAATGCTAAGATATGATAATAATGATAATATACATTAATAAATATTATATAAGTGCATATAGTTAAGTATCATTAATATGTAAGTAATTATTGCTAATTTAACCGTGGTATTTATATATATTATAATATAATATTATAAACACTACATAATACATATAGTTCGGTTTACATACATGCGTTGTTCACGCGCGAGCAGAAATATGAATTAAATCAAAGATAAATTAATGAGAGAAAATCAGATAATAAATCAATAAAGTTTGCGCTAAAGTTAACAAAATGTTGTTCTTATTTTCGTTTACACTTTAGAAATTTGCAAAGAATTTTATGAAAAATGCATTACTATTGACTGACATTATTGTAGTGAATAAATTTGTAACATCAAGCAATATATCAAATTAGCTTGTTTTTTTAAAGCTATATAGCGTATATGTATATAATATATATTATTATATAAAATATTTTATATTTGAATTTCAATAAGGTGCAATCGGGACTAAATTGAGAAATAGCGCGCACTATATAAAATGTAAAATTAAATGTAGAAATTTTAAGATTTCTATATATTATCATAAATTTTTTTAGTTAATTCAGATGTTAGAATAAGGGATTTTTGGACAAGAAGAAATATAAGCATTTATATCACAAAAAAACTTGACAAAACCCAACAGAAAATTTTGATTTATTCAACTCGCATAGCATTTTCATACTAATTTTTGCTTGTTTCTGACGTCATAAACAGAAACATTCACCGCAAATTGTATACTTTGCAGTTTTTTTGCGCTCTCTTGTGGGAACTCATTTAATTACTGATAAAAACTGTCATCAGTTTGGTAGATCCCATTTTGTGATTAATCATTAAAAAGAACATGCTGCTTTATGTTGTCTTTGGCTTTAATATAATTAGCTATTTCCGATTTAATAAACGCAATTGAAGGTTTTTGTCACTGGGTCAAAATCAAAGCTGTAGGTCAATGTTCAATTCCCTTTTCTTACACTTGAAGCGTATACTGTAGAGCCTAGATGCTTATTGTTAAATATAGTCTCACAAAAGAGGGAGAGTTATTGAATGAATTAGTCGGATATACATACATGAATATTAATTTGCATAAATATATATTTAACATTCAAACTGTTTGAAAACGTCATCTGACGAAATTAACGAGAACTACTAGAAGTTAATATCCCCACTTTTTACTCCAGTACTGGAGGCTGGAGCTGGATTTGTTCCTTGTTAGTTGGATAAGTAGTATGAAATCAAGTTTCTAGTAGGAAGGATGTGAGCATTTTATCACTGTGTTCTCTCTTCTTAAGATTTCGAGAATAAAAATATTTAAATACCATACATTTCAAGGTATATAAATATTTTTTTTTATTAATACTATTACTATATGTCTTATTTCAAAACATTTACTTTACAGTTGTGTAAACTTTACACAATAGTCAACTCCCCCCCCCCTAGAAAGATGCAACCTAGAAAGATTGCACTGACGAACGTGAATAATTAATTTTAAGAAGAAGAAGTTGTTGGTTATAATAATTTTATAGTAAAAAAAAAGGCGAAACATATGGGGCCTATAATATAGTTTACAGTGTAAAATTTTAATTAATTTTTCTGTGTGTGCATGAGAGTGTGTGAGAGAGAGAGAGAGAGAGAGATTAAAATAAAAGAGATTCAACGAAAACAATAATACAAAATACATGCGATACTTATTATGAAAACAATATTACAAAATACATGATACTTTCAACGACGCGTATAATATATTTGCAGAAAATATAAGTTTTTTGTAATATTTATCAAATACATTTAAAAATGGTTATACTGAATGAAACATATATCTAATATGAAAAATTATAATGCAATCTAGCAGAAATAAAATATACTCTTACGCTTAACAAGTTTATTGAGAGAGAGAGAGAGAGAGAGAACTATAATACGTGAAAGAATTAAGTACTGTGAGTATATCAGTATTTAGTTATGCTACTAAAATAATAAATATAGTATTTAAATTTAAAAACAGTTGTATAGCCTTGAAATTAGAAACAAAAAAAGTAATTGAATTGAAATAATGTAACACCATAATACTATTTCCTGTTCAATCAGGATACGTTTAGATTAAACTGGATTTTATTTTTTCCTCATAATAATATTTTGATTGTTGATATACGTTGTTGAATTGTATTTTTTTTATTTTTCTAAATGTTAGTATAGGAAAGAATTTTGAATGAATTACGTTGTGTGCAAGGTCTTTTAATTTGACAATACGCGGATATAATTCCAATGCGGAGGCAGACATAAAGGATTAATTACTTTATGGTGACGTAAGAACTGGACCAGGTAGCAAAACAATGCAGGATTGAAAATAATATTTTTGTATAAAATTTACGTGTGTGTGTTTGTGCATAAAAAAAAGTTGTTGTTGTCATTTATTATTATTTTTGTTTTGTTTATAGTTATAAAGACATTATTTCAACTAGAAGAATAACAATGAAGGAAATGAAATTTGCATGTCACATAATTGCATAACATATTTTTCATGCTTACTTGTCTTATATTGTAAAATTGTAAAAATTGACGCTTACAAAAAATTGTGTGGAGGAACTAACTATAACAACTAAATAAAAACCATTGTTTACTTTTGTATATTTTTTTGTTTGATCTTTCGTTATTAAACACAAAATGTCTTTCTTTGAAATTATAAGCATACGTAACGTATTTTATTTTAACAATTTATTTTCATAATTATAATGTTTTATTTTCCAACATTTTATTATAAAATGATGGAGCTCTGTTTAAAGTCAATGTGGCAAACGTTCAAAGTGAATACCTAACTGCTATTTATGAAGAAATAATAATTTATTATTACTGACATAAATGTAATGCATGTCATTAGTATTATAATATATATAAACATGTATATAATATATATATATATATATATATATATATATATATATATATATATAGTAGCAAGCAACAATATTTAACCTTACTTTACTATTCATACACAACCAGTTAGAAAACTTATTACTATTGACGATTGACATGTCGTTTATGTTTTGTTATAGTGTTGCAAATAACTGGATTGATTTGAGAATACGTATTTCGTTGATCAGGAAGAAAAAAAGTTGGGATAATTTT
The DNA here is from genome assembly GCA_949318235.1 of Ecdyonurus torrentis. NCBI lineage: Eukaryota > Metazoa > Arthropoda > Insecta > Ephemeroptera > Heptageniidae > Ecdyonurus > Ecdyonurus torrentis. Next base: position 33,687,414 of record OX439132.1, on the reverse strand, counting down.
AATGCATTAAAAAGGCACCGTCCTGAATAGATTGATATGCGATTTGTAATTTTTGCGTGCACGCTCATGAAAAGTTATCAACCGTGACGTCATATCACGATTTTAAAAAAATTAATACAAAAATAATAAGTGAATTAAAAAATTAAAAAATCAGTTGATTTAGGATGACTTTTTTTTTCTTCAGAATATGCATTCCCCCCCCCCCCCCCCCCCTCATTATACTTAAGAAATGAAATCAAGTTTACAGTTGTATTTCATATTTAACTTCTCGTAAAAATGCTGATTTTTAACTTCTTATTATATTTTTTTAATGCCCTAAATAATTAAGGTGTTTAGCGTTTCAAGGTAAAATACAAATTTACTTCATTATTTCAACCACCTTCCCATTATGATACAACAAACATTTACTTTATCATTATTATTATTATTATTTAAAAAAAAAGTTCAGAATTATTATTAGTTATCTGCTTGTTTTAGAAAAAAAAATGCGCATATCATATTTAATTTTAAAAACATGGATAAATGGGTTGAAGTGTATTATTTTAAATGTGAGGAAATAGCTATTTTTTATTGTATAAAAATTATAAAAGTATGTTTGCCTAATAATGTCATCTTTAAATACCTCCTCACTTCATGTAAAAAAAAAAAAAAAAAGTAAGGTGTGACTAATTTTGTATAAGGTAATAATTTCTTGGAAGGTCGTACGAAGAAGAGTTTCAATCAGATAAAAATATTCATACTTGTGACGATGCCCTTTCACTTGTTAGAGTTGAGATGAGTTTACCGGAGAGTAGAGAGAGAGAGAGAGAGAGAGAGAGAGAGAGAGAGAGAGAGAGAGAGAGAGAGAGAGAGAGAGAGAGAGAGAGAGAGAGAGAGAGAGAGAGAGAGATGTACAAGGTTGAAACAGAGGTGATATCACCTGTAGTTTATAATTGAAATCAATCCGCAATCCCGATAGATACTTATTTTTCGTGATGTAATATTATCGTGAAAAATATTGCAAATAAGATTTTGTAATGTCTATATCAACAGATATAATAGCCTATGTAAAACATCACATGTATTCTTACTATTTAAAGAATAGTATAGGCACCTTTACATAATAGAAATAAAATGGCCTTATATTTATTTAATTGCTTCAATTAATATAATTCAACATAATATAACGAGGGGAAATGCACTCAAATTTCTGAAACTTTTAAAAATATTACTGCGATTAAAAATATTTATTAACATCATTTTTATTGCTCTATCTATAAACAGAACCAAATGAATCTAAAAAAACAAAAAACAATTGACATTTATAAACCTATTATCTTATCGTTCTCAGTTTTTTTAAATCTGTATTCTATATTATATTATTGTTGCCAACATATATGTATGTTACATTTATATATTAGATTACGATTGAAATAGATCATATAATTGTAATCACTTGAATATACCAAATAGATTAATAAATAATAATAAATCAACATTTCGTGTGTAGCTTTATTATTATTATTTGTTTTGCGCGCAGTATGAAAAACTAAAACTAAAATTAGTTTTATTAATATTTATTAAATTTGAAATGACATATAAGATTAAAGCTAGAAACTTAAAAGGAAGCATAAATTGAATTATATAATACTGTATGTTTGCGTCAACTTCCCATCTTTACGTGTATCTTAAAACTAGATGATTTATTAATTTTTTCCTATATTGAAAGCAATTATGGCCTCGTTGCTGAAATATAGCCCATCTATTTTGTGAATTTTATTTCAGTTAACTCCAACATAATTTGTTTTCTCCCCAAATAAACTTAATAATAACTTTAAAGAAAAATAAATAAATGTACACTTTTTTTTTTTTTTTTTTTTTGTAGCTTATACTAATTTTGAATTTGTATAGATTTATTTTATTTATAGAACTTTACATTGAAATGAAATGTCATGCTCTTAATTTATTATCATGAAATATTACGCACAATCTGCGAATTCTGAACGATTGAAATTTGTTTTCATTGAAATTAGGAGATTAGTTAATTAATCCACCGTAAATATTTGAATTGGAAAATGTCAATCTTGATGAAACAGATAAAATTATATATAAAATTGTAAATTTTATACTTATGTTATGATAAAATATCATTACAGATAAATACTTCTTTATAATACATGAAAACAACAATAATGAATGATTTATACTTGTTTTTTCATTCTAAATAATATATATTTTGTCATATTGAAATTCGTTAATGTTGAAATGTAAATTCAACATTTCTACACGAAATATAAATATATAAATTTCAATGACGCTTCATCACTAGCTTCTCTATATAAATTTACTATGCGACTAAAGCTTAATATGCACTTGTAGTCAACAATTAACATGAATATATAGAGGATTTAAATTTAATACTATAATATAGGATATAATTATATCCCTATTTATGCTTTGCTGTTTCCTTAAATTTAATCTATTTACTTTTAAGTGTATATACAAATACATCATTAGAATTAAAGCCTTACAGTGCATTCGTGTTTTGAATTTGCATCTTATGAAATTTACATTTAAAGACAGATTCATCAGCACTATTTAAAATAAGATAATTTATTGGCCCAAGCAGTTCACAGTATAACAATTACGGTTACAAAAAGCATTGGTCTTGTCAAATAAGTTAAAATAATTATTACAACATTGTTCAATAATAAATTAACCAAATAAAAACATATTTAATAAATTAAACATTTTTATCATAATGATATTTGGGAATCCACGTTCATCATCAATGACCGGGTAATGATCATTAAGATATCAATGTCATCTATTTTCGAGTGTTTATCAAACAAGGGTCCTATTAAGTATAATAAAATAAGTACTTAAGTATTATAATAACAGCTTTAAAAGATAAGATTAATATTAATTGTTAAATCTTTATTTAATTTTTGTTTTGTTTTGTTATTTAAATGCATGCATGATTAAATTTATACTGTAATCAATTTCATACTTTGTGATGTGTACCGCTATAGTAAAATGAATTGGGTGCATGCCTTTTTTGGTTGACAGTTAGTAAATAACTAAATGAATAATAGTAAAGATATGACAAATTCTATAAATGGCATTTAATTCATTTAATATTGAATAACAATAAATTGTAATAATTTGCATTCTTAGATTAAGTACAGTTCTTGTTAAATTCAAGCTAGTAAAATCATATTTGTTGCCAAATATTTGCAGAGATATAGGTATAGCAAATTGTAATTATTAATGCTACAACAGACTCTCTCTGCATAGTCTAGTCACTTTCCATTTCTCGCGATTGTTTGAAATATATTTCTCGTACTTTCTTCCTTTCAGTTAATCATATAAACAAAAATATTTATATAAAGCAACAGAGTGACAAAATATATAGAGACGATTTGATTAGAAAAATGAACCTTAAAGGCAACACAATCTGTGAATGAACATCTCTGCTTGGTACGTCAAAAGGGAAAGTTAATCGCTCTCACACCTTCAATTTGATTGAACAAGAGGGGAAAAAACTATCAGCACAAGAATAACTTTTAATTTACTTCTAAGTTGTTTTTTTTTATGATTATTATTAGTATAATATATATTTTTAGAAAATATAGCGAGAGTCAATTGATTTTTAAAAACTTTGAAGATTGAAATTATTGCATGATAACAATAACTGTTGCATAAAAAAATGTTTTCTTTCGAGTATTAGAAAAACACCACAAAAGTAAATCAAACAGAAGAAGAAGATGATTGTGCCACTTTGGTTTTATTGTCTTGTGTAAAACAATAGATGATAATATATTAGTGTACTCAATTGTTATATGAATATTTGTGTCACAACTTTGGATAATTTATTATTGCATAAATGTACTTCCTCTTTTGTTTTATGATGAAAAATAAAAATGTGCAATGCTTACAACTTTTTTTTTTTTTTTAAATAATGATGCCATCGTGAGTTGAAGAGGTCATACGTTAAAAAGATTCTTGCAAACGTAATTGTTAATGTCCTTTCATGTTTAATTTAATCTCTCTCTCTCTTTCTCGGACTCTTTTAACTATCTATTTCTGCGCGTCATTACGATATTTGCAGAGATTCTATTACAAACGTATTGAATAAATAGATGATTTTATTAATGTAAACAAACATAAGTTGACACTATAAGGAATAATCCTTGAGCTCCATGCCTTGAGATATGTTTTCAAAAAATAAAACACTACTTCTTTTTTTTTTTTTTTTTTTTTTGAAAATAAAATTAACTACGCAGTTTCAAAGTCTTTAAATTTTAATTTCTTTCAGGCTACTGAACTTTTGAAAAGAATAAAAAAAAGGGAAAGTTAATTAGTATTATGAATATATCCTTGGCTTACACTATATACATAATAATAGTTATGTTGATAAAAAAAGTAGCTGCAATTGTAAAGTGCATTACATAAAAAAAAGTGAGAGTGCATTCGAGTGTAAATACAACATAATTATTATATCGTTAAAATGCAACATTGTTAATGTTTCAAATCAATTTTATGTCATATATAGATAAGAGACATGAATTTGAATGTCAGCAATGTCAGTTTTGAACGTATTGTATTTAAATTTACAATCTTAATACAGATAAAGTAATCACATATAACAAAAAAGAGATCATATCTTGATCAGAAATGTCAATATTTTACTTTAGGTTCACACGAAATAATATTTTTTTTTTAGTAAGCAATAAATTTGATTTCATATATTATTATGAAATCTCTATACTTAAAAACCATTTAATTTTCATCCCATATCAAATATATCGGGCATGCAATCAATAACTATTATGGTATAACAAGAAATATTATTACTAGTAGCTATTACTTTGTGTTAATAGGTCATGTTACTGTTTTCATTTTAATGTATAAACTATAATTTATTTTTAATTTTTAATGATTATAAGTATTACTTTCGATTTTAACGAGTTAAAATTTGTAAGGAAAGACAAGAAGTTATATGTTATTACAAGAAAAATTAGGTTAGCATTTCTCTCTCTCTCTCTCTCTCTCTCTCTCTCTCTCTCTCTCTCTCTCTCTCTCTCTCTCTCTCTCTCTCTCTCTCTCTCTCTCTCGGTCATGCGGACAGTGAACTCAACTATCAAGTATATTAAAACTTATAATCATCATCATCTTGAATGTATCAACCTTACTATATTTGCATTTACGGAATGTATGTGTATAATATACATATGCAATCTGACAATCTGTATAGTAACAGTAATATTAACTTCGTTTCAATATCATCAAGATTTAATTGCGTTAACTTATTTTGCATACATCCTCCTATGAGATTATATTGTGATTTATTTTCTGAAAATAAAATTAAGGACGGTAAAAGTGTCATTTACTTTTTATATTAGCATATCGTGACAAATTTAGACGAGAGAAAGAGAGTACAGAATGGGAAAAACCATATCGCAATTTTTTTCTGTTTTATTTATTTATTTATTTTATTTTTTTAAATTACTGCGAATTGAAGTTTTTTTTTTTTATTATTATTTTTTTTATTAAACTTTCCCTCTTTTATAATACGAGTAATATATAATTTGCACTTTATTCAATATTAAAACAGAAAAAAATGGAAAAAGAATAGAATAGAATAGAATAGAATAGAATAGAATAGAATAGAATAGAATAGAATAGAATAGAATAGAATAGAATAGAATAGAATAGAATAGAATAGAATAGAATAGAATAGAATAGAATAGAATAGAATAGAATAGAATAGAATAGAATAGAATAGAATAGAAATAATAGAATAGAAAAGAAAAGAAAAGAAAAGAAAAGAAAAGAAAAGAAAAGAAAAGAAAAGAAAAGAAAAGAAAAGAAAAGAAAAGAAAAGAAAAGAAAAGAAAAGAAAAGAAAAGAAAAGAAAAGAAAAGAAAAGAAAAGAAAAGAAAAGAAAAGAAAAGAAAAGAAAAGAAAAGAAAAGAAAAGAAAAGAAAAGAAAAGAAAAGAAAAGAAAATTGCGTAAACGAAATTTCTATATTAAAAATCTTAACTTATGAGTTGTTAAAACAAATTTTGTTTCATTCAAATGAAATCAATCAATTTTATGTTGATATATAAATGAAATAAATTTTCAAATTAATAATAAAAGCAATAAGCAATCTACATAGTGAGATACTTTTTTTAAGCACAGAAATTAATTTGTATTTACGACTTTAACACCTCTGCTATTGAAAAGTAGTATTTTTATGATTGGCAAAAAAACAACTATGCAAATCACATTTATAAAAATCCAATAAAAAGATACTTACTCATTTTTTATGATTTCCTCCATTGATTGATGATACTTCATTTTGACTTAATTGCAAGTTGATTAACTTGTCATATAAAAAAAAATCACTCGATCTTCACTCCACAAGTCGCTTGCGCACACTCCAAGTTCTGCGAATTATTTTGTTCCTCTCACCGAGAGCTGGTCATGGTTTGAGGGCGGAATATTAATCAGCAAGGTCACTAAGCGGATCACGAAGGACCTGAAGGTCGTCTGCCCTCAAGAATCAGCTGATAAATTTGCTTCCTCTATCAGATTAATTAGTCTAATTAATTAACATATAAAACTTTTTACATGTCAAAATTTAAAAAAGAAAAGAAATGTTGTGTTATCAATTTACTTCAAGTATTAATATTTTATGATTAAAAGACAATGTGTTTTAACCTGTCCTATGTGTGTGAACCACCGTGATGAACTATCACTTTTCTTGAATGTGTATAGAACCGCGTGCAAGTATAAGCAAGCACACCTTTCGTTTCACCGCCGCGGGGCGGGGATATAGGTCTCACAGTGACGTCATAATTGAGGGAGATCTCGATACTGAAATAATGATGAGATGCATATTATGTGATTATGTTTTATTACTGATATTAAAGATAATATGTCTTAACTAAGAAAAAAAAACTAATTCAACTTAACTGATATTATCACTTTTTAAATAAAATTTATAGGTCAAGTGTAAATGACAAAATTGGCAAAATTCCTCTACATAAATACAGTGCATAAAATGCCAAAATTGAAGTCATCAGTTCTCTCTCTCTCTCTCTCTCTCTCTCTCTCTCTCTCTCTCTCTCTCTCTCTCTCTCTTTCTCTCTCTCTCTCTCTCTTCTCCTTTTTTTCTCTCTCCATCATAAATAATTCAATTAATTGCTATTTCTATATAGTTATCGCTTATCGCCAAGTACAGTGTGTACACACAAAAGGCAATGCTATAAGAATTTTTTAATATAAAAATCAGCCTTTACAAATAAATATAATATAAAAATTAAAAATATATACACACACGATAGTGTCGATAGTAAATTTTTATAATACAAAATGTTAAGTGTACGGAGGTTATCGGTTTAAAAAATTGTTAAAAATTTTCTATGGCTTAAAACACGTAAAAGCTTGTCTAGTATTTCTCATTTAAATTTCTCCTAAATCGGTGGAGTAGTTTTCTCAAAAATCGCAAAAAACGTGTTTTTCTCCATAAGCGTAATGTTAAATTGGGGGACCCTTAGCTTTCCCCGCAGCACCCCGCGCGCTAAACCGATAACGTCCATTATATGACCGCATTGAATAATATGCAGCCAAATTAATAGAAGTTTTGATATAATTATATATAATATACAAAATAGGAAATTAAGATTGTCTAGAATGGTATAAAGAAGATGTAATTTTTTTTTTATTTTAGGAAGTATATTAAGAAGAAATTTATTTGTTTGTTTAATTCGGTAATAATAAAAACTTTAATAATATAGATTCATTGATCAAGAAAATTGTGCAGACATAACAGTCAAGTCACTAACATTGATGCAATTGCTCAAAAGGATAATTAAAAAGGCAGAGCCCATCAAGTTAATTATCTATAAATTGATATAAAAATAGAGAAACAAACATATAAATAAACATGTTTGTTCTGATTATACTGTACATGTTTTAGAAACATAGACACTGACATTTCTTACACTTATTAATATCGCATATTTTATATATTATGTATGTCAAAAATGCATGTCTATATAATTATGCATCATAGAATGCATTTATGAATGTCTTTTCTTTTTCCGCAATGAGGTGTTGAGTTGCGGTGATTGACATTATATATCATAAGAGGCAGTAAATCAGACTTACGTGTAGCAGCTCCAATAAAATTATACTCGTTTTTCTTAGGTCGTTCACGTTCACATGGTACCCAATACCCAAGCTCTTCATAGCGGTTCAGAATACGTAGCAGAGGGGAGAGGATGATATGTGTCGCGTAGAAATTAGTCCTTACAAATAAATAATATATAACTATACATCCAGCTAGAGTATGAAATATAGGCTCTTAAAATTATCATAAAAAAAAGTATAATAAAAAATAAACTATGTGTCAGATTTATATTAATCTACTGTAGCTCAAAAGCTCAAGTATGCAATGTCTTTTATAGATATATAACAGAATTATTATCATACAATTTTTAGGTTTTGTTGTTGTTGTAAAAAAAGGTATTTCTTACACTTGTCAAATTTTAAGTAGCAGTTAATTACAAAATTATTAATTGACAAGAGTAAAAATTATAGTAAAATTAAAATAGTATAATACGTAGTAAATTAAAATAGAAAGAAATACTACGTAGTCACTGTATGGTACTATACTATGGTAAATAAAAAAAAATGGAGAACTGAATTTTAGAATTATTCTATTTTATTAATATTATATCACTGTATTGTATATAAACAATATTTTCAATATCTATAGTTTTATTGGGATACGGTTTTACTCATTTTGCGTCCCTTACAGTTAATGATAATATAGCTTAAGGATCAATTTATCTGATGAGCTTACTATATTTTGTACGCTTTTTTTTATGACATATATACGTTACTGTAATACTGTTCAATTATTTTGCAAAATAAAATAATAGAAATAATAAGATCGAGGTATTTTACTTAAAAGTTTTAGTCTTATTCGTAACATTACAAAAACAAATAAATTAAAATATTGGAGAAAAATTGATGTAGTACCACCATTTGGATAGCTAAAATATTAAAAATAATATAGTAATAAAGGAAGAGAGAGAGAGAGAGAGAGAGACCTGTAATTTTAAAAATATTAGACTTGCAGCTTTATTGGTCCATTTGAATAGGATCACTAAAAACACAAAGTTGCCAAGCACTGAATATCAATACCATAAGACATATACTTCTACATGTATAAAAATTGTAATCTTATTTTTCTCTCAGTTTATTTACAAATAAACAGAGAACAAGTTGCGTTTTTTTTTTATTTGGCATGCGCTATGACGTGAATTGTTGACATTATGGTGTAATTTTTGTATGTCATGCTGTCAGTTGAACTGCAAGTTAATTTTTTATATTCTTTTCCAGTAGCTCTAGAGGTCTATAAAATTTTTTGCTTTTGAAATAATAAATAACATGAAATAATATATATAAAAATTGAAGTTTATTTTATAGATTAATGTTACAAAGATAATATACAGTAGTAAAAATTTGATTAGTTTGCTGTTTTTGCGGAGATGGACAGCTAAAATTGTATTTTTAACTACTTTAAAAAACAAACAAATGAAACATGCAGATTATTCCTTAATCATTTTTTTTGTGATCTGTTTTTGTTACTAATAATGGAGTGTTGCATGATACGTAAGGGTCGGTGAGTCACCCACACGATTTTGTTTTGATGCAAAACTGGTTGCCCTGCCGTATATCCATGCTCTTCCAATTTGTTCAATACCCAGCACACGGGTTGGTGAACCATGTATTGGCCAGCACTGAGGAGAATAACAGATTTTTTTTTAAAATATCTTCGTTATTTAAACTAACAAATAAAATGCAACATATAGATTTTTTAAATATTCGTAACAAAATCATTATTTATTTTTTTAATATATATAAAAATATAGATTTTCCATCGTATATAATTTTTGAACAATAATTTTCATTATTTATAAGCCTATAAAGATAATTATGACGCTATAGCGCAATAAATAAGCCTTATATAAAGTTTCTTATTTCTCATTACGTATATCGAAAAAAACAGTGAGTTGAATTAATAATTTATATGAAAACTTCAAGCTGAGATGAAAACAAAATAAAATACATAAAACAAACAAACATATAAATCACTTACTTTGCATACCACGTTCTCCCGATATCGTGCACTACTGACGCCTCTGTTGTTTTGTCGCCAAAAAAGGTGCTGCCAGTATCCTATCATAAAAAAAAAAACGTTAATTTATTGTTTATTTTTCTTGAAAATTTCCTTGAATTTTTATGCTTTCTTCTTTTCTTTCGTTTTTAGCTGTATTGATAAAAATTTACATAGCTTTCTGACTTATAATGTTCACATACGCTGCAATATTTCCAATGTGCAATAAATTTAAATAAACTTTAAATATGTGCTTTGAAATAACTAATAATAAAAATATGACATATTATATATTTCATACAATTAATAAAACTGTTGCATAGTGCAAGTATTGCTTTGCATTAACGCAGGCATTAATGATACGTAATTAAAAAATTACTATTGTATATATAATAGAATGATGTGAATATCTTTACAAGTCAATAAATCTAATTATATCTACATATTATAATGCATGTTACATGTATATCAGTTGAAGATTAATAAAAATTGTATTACAATAGAGAATGTTTAGAAAAATAAAATATAATACCAGTTCATTTGCGTCGCACTTGACGATGATGTACGGCATCTTAGTCCTTACCACTCAAATGATTTTGCGAGCAATAAATTACCTAGCTATTTGTCATACTTAATTCTCTCTCCTGAGAAAAAAGATATGACGCGAAAGTGTATTAAGTGATAATAAAATGTTATCTATCTGCCTTTCTCTCTGTCTACATCAAACAAAAAAAACCTTCAACATATATAGTTGAAATTGCAATTTATTTCTTATCTGAAATATGTTGGTAGAATTTTTTTAATATTGTCTCTATATATATATTACTAAACCATAAAAAATTCAATAATAATCAATCAATTTTCATCATATAGGATTTTATATTGTATTTTTTATTTGAGAACCATGAAACAAAAACTATGTTATTAAATTTAAACAATTAATATACGCATTAAAAATAAAATACATTTCATTTTTGTGTTTGCTATGACAATTTTGTACTTTTTATTATATTAAATTTTTAATTCACTTTCTAGAAAACCTATGGGTTTGAAATTTCAAAGATATTATAGTATAGAGTCTCTATATTTGGAATGTTAATATGTTAATAATTCAAACTGTGGTTAACTGCACTGTAGTAGATATTATCTGGACGAAAACAAACCGCAAAATGCGGTAAAGAATTTATTCTGGAGTTCTGTGTCCCTTGAATGCAAACCAGTAGAATTCGTCGCCTTTCACGACCGGAGTTGCATTTGCTTTGTAGCCAATGTTCTCCAATGTGTTTAGTAGCCAACATACTGGCTGTTCTACCTCGTAGTAACCTGATGCAGTCCTGAACACAAATCAGAGACAAAACAATAATTATAATAAATTGTTTGCGAATTTATAGCTTATCATGCTTATACTCATATAAAATTTGCAAAAAATGAAATAAAATGATAATAAACTACATTATAAAACATTATCTCAAATTTTGATAGTGCAACTATTGTACCATAAATAGAGTTTTTAATTTAAAACCTCATATTTGCATAAATTAATTTAGTAAATACTCTGTATGCAAGAGGAAAATTAAGCTATAGGATCTGAGCGTAGATCTTACTTTTGGGTTAATTAATATTAATAAAAGATTATTAATTTTATCATAAAATGTTTTTTTTTTACAGCGCAAAAATAGGAGTATAAAAGAAAAGTATTTAATTTTATTGGAAACATTGCGTCATCAGGTATTAGATTACTTTAATTTATAATTGTTTAATGATCTTGCTTGCATATATATGATAATAAAAAAATAAAAAATGACTTTTTAAACAAATTTTTTAATAATATAATACAAAATACTGAATAAAAATGATAAAATTATTGTGTTTAAAGTTTTAACTATCATCAGAAATAAAGTAAAAAAAAAGAAGAAAAAAAATTAACTTACTTTAGATTATCCGTAATTTCCGCACCGCTTAAAAGTTTTACGTAGTTGATAATCTCTGCCTCCGTTCTTTCATCACCAAAGAACGAGGTGCCGGTTGCCTAAAATAAAATATGTAATTTTAATATATTTGTTTTAATTCTATTTTAGTAGCGAATATAAAATCAAATTTATTTGTCTCACCAAGCATTTGGCTTCACATTTCACTATTATGTACGGCATTATATTGTGTATATACCACTGTATGTAATGCAGAAATGAAATATGCAACAACTGCCAGAAGAAAAAATGTGTGCCCTAGATCGCTCCAACCATCGACGCAGCTACAGCTGATGAGTGTTCAACAATGCACTTCCCCTGCATTCATAGCTTGCACTTCCCCTAATATATTTTATTTTTCAGATAGGAATTAGGTGCGAAAATACGTTGCACCTCTGTTTGCACCTGTATTTTTATAGTATAAGTTAAGTATAGCGGTCTCAACGACTACAATCTATATTTTTATGTCTGTATATGTTTATATATATGTCTATGGTGTACTCAACCTGTTACCTACGGTTTACACTTATCTACTTAGCAACATAGGCATCGATGCCTATTCTCAATAGAAACTCTACTTGTAAAGATATAAGAAAATTTCATATATTCCGATTTTTTGAATAACAATAACAAAATTCATTTAACCCATTTAAATAGGTCGATGAGTTATTAATATTAAAATATGCAAGGAAGAAAAAAAAATGTGTATATAAACACCTTTATAAGCTCATTTTTCATTAATTTATTTTTATTTTACATATACATATAATTTATACATAAATTACACATATAATTTACATTACATTATAATATATTATATTTGTCTTATAATATAATATGAAAGTATATTTAAAGTATTAGCATTTACGCTGACGATATTTGCAATTATTTGTAAAAACTTAGAAAATATAGGCAAAAGCTCTTGAATAAAATTACGGATGGTCTTCTCTTAACGGGTTGAAAATAAATGCAAATAAAACAAAAATTGTTAAATTTAAATATGCAAGTGCTGGCCGTGGAAACCTTGTAATGGTGAAAATTTAGAATTTGTACGTCATATAAATATTTAGGGGTAACTTTTCAGCAATCAGCTAAATCTTTTGCTAAACATGTCAAAGACAGATGTCAAAAGGCTATTTCATCTTATTACACAATTTCAAAATCTTCATTTATTATCAATTAAAACTGCAGTAAAATTGTTTAATCTGAAAAATTGTCTCCGTAGCGTCAACCCAATTTAATTTGCCTGTAACCCCTGTGTTTGAGACGTTTATTATCAAAAGAAGAGTTGATAAGTCTGAGGACATCAACCTGTCATTTTACAAGACCTTTGATAATGTTAATTGGAAAAATCCAAATTTTAAAAATATACATATTTTTACTCGATGCACCGTGCACTGCGAATCGAGTAACGGTTTTCATCAATAAAATTTGCATTACAAAAGAGGACCACGAGGTATATATCTAACAGAATATTAAATCGAAGGAAAAGAAATATAAAATAGAGAAAAAATATATATTTTTTTACATAAATCGTAGTTTGAGCAACATAATTATCCTTATTTTTGGTTGAGAAATAACTTTTTTTTATTTTTTATATAATTTTTAACATGTATAAACATTTAAAATGAAAGAAAAATGCATTTTAAATTTTGTTTTCAATTCAATTCAAATTAGGCTTTATTGCAAATGCAGCGAACGGCCGAACGCCTAGTCGACTTGAGACGTATGCAACTTGCGGCGCATTGCTAGACAAAAAGTTGCCTATTTTACAGGCGCTGACTCCCGCCCTGCTCCCGCTTCTGCTAAATTAAATAATAATAAAAAAAAAAAAAAAAAGGTGATGTAACCGCAAATTTGTGCAATTAAATTAACTTATTTTTATTTACTATATTTTCACTGAATATAATTATAGATTTTTTTTCCAAGTTTTTTTTTTTATTTTTTTTTTATTTTACTTTGTTATGTTGGCTGCATTTTACTTCAGCTGTTGAATGTTTATGTTTTTTTTTTATAAAGCGAGCGGTGTAGGAAGGAGGAAGATATCAAAACAAAAATCCTTGAGTGGTTTTGGTTGCTACGCCGTAAAGTTTATTGTGACCTTGCATATTATCAAGTATCCACACAATGTTCAGGTATTCTGGTAAGTAATTTGTTCAAAATAAATATAATGTCATTTAAAATTAGTCGAAATAATAAATGAGAAGTTTATCTCATGTTTTTGTTTTAGGGCAACATGTATTTCGATCTTGTTTATCAGCTACAGTTTGTAGAAATTCTACTGTTTCGGCTCGATACTTGAGCACACCTCAGATGCCTCCTTGTGATCATGTACCAAAGCCATATAAGGTAAATTGAAATTATACGATTTATTTCAATTTAACTCCAACCGGCGGTTTATCAAAAAAATATTTTTGTCAATGCAAAAACGCCATATTTTTATTTTATCGGCACGTGTGTGCTTAAATATTGATCTTTGGACCCATGAAGGTTATCAACCGATTTAAAGAAACACATTCTAGTATAGTAAACAACATTCATATAGGTAGCAATTTCTTACACATTATATGCATACGTACACAGTACGTATATCGGTATATGCACATGCACTATACGCAGTATCAAACATAATATTTTAATAATGTATGTACCATATCAAATACGCTGTATATCATACATCATATTGAAAATGACTTTTGAGTGGTTGTTATACGATATGTATATCTATTCTAAATATGTGTACCTGAATATGATTTACACATGTAAGAACAAAATATATCCCATTCAATGCTGTAGGGGATGCCCATATATTCCCTTATATATATATTGAAATTTGTTATTAATTTTCCCTAGGGGCCAGATTACAAGAAAACGCAGTCCATCAAGAAGCAAAATCTCGTACCATGTATCTTGAATTACTACAAAAACCCTCTTCTTCTGCATGAGGGACACATGCAATGGCTCTTTGACCACACTGGCAAACGTTACCTTGACATGTTCGGAGGTATTGTGACTGTCAGTGTTGGTCATTGTCATCCGTAAGTGTATGCCCTTTTGGGTTTTTACATATCAAATAGATTTAGGTTTGCCAACCATTCCATGGTAAAAAAATGTGGCTGTTATGGTTTTGTATATATATCATAACCATCTCAAGAGTGAAGACTAATATAGTTCTCAATAGGCCATTAAACTATGTCAATACGGTATTAAAATTTACAATCATTTACAGTATAACTATATTGTGCAACTTTTTTTTTCTTCTTTTTGGAATGAACTGAGGGTTTATGAACAACCCTAATAAAATGTATAAGTTCTGTCATATGCTAGTTCTTGATCACTTGAAAATAATAATAATAGTAATAAAGTCATGAAATCATTTTGTTTATATTTTAGAAAAGTAAATGCAGCTGCGATGGAACAAATGCAAAGTCTGTGGCATACAACCAACATTTATATGCACCCAAAACTTCATGAGTATGCAGAGGCACTTACTTCAAAATTGCCAGGAGATCTTAAGGTATACAAACTATGATGATAATGTGTGATGTGAATTGCCATTTTATTGTTTCTACAGTATGTATTGTATACCTTAAAAAAAAAATAATAATAAAAAAACGTTTTTGCTGGAAATTAAATTAGAGGTAAAGTTATGAATAAATAAATAAATAATAGTCTTTATTGTTCAAACAACAAATTAGCAGCAGATGAAATATACGGTACATAATAAATTATCAAAGTTATTAAGTTACAGTAGTAATGACTAATGAGTAATGAGCATGACTAAATATTTTTAGGTGGTTATTTTATTGCACTTTCTAAAAGAAGTCATTGTCCTGAACCAATTTATATGCGAATTTTTAATTTTGGAGTTCATTAAGTATTTTTAATTAATTTTTGAAAATTGAAAAAGGACATCACTGTTGGTAACTTATGCATATGCGAGCATAAGAATAATTTACTAATATTGTGATGTAATTTTGGTACTTTCAGAAACAATTAAAAATATGTACAACATATGTGAAGTCAAACATTACAAATTCACATATTTATTGATTCAGGATGGTGCTCTCTTTTAGAATATACATGTGTATACGCCCTACAAAACAAAACAAAAAAAAAAAAAGCTTTTTTTTTTTGTCTTTTTTATTATGACTTCAGTGTTATTACTACGCATATTAAGTATGAACCACATTGTACATAATCCATGTTCCAGGTGGTGTACTTTGTCAACAGTGGTTCCGAGGCAAATGACCTAGCCATGCTAATGGCTCGAGCTCACACACGTAATTTTGATGTAATCTCTCTTCGTAATGGCTATCATGGAATGAATCCTTATGTAATGGGTGTGACGGCTCTTTCAACTTGGAGATACAATGTACCATTGGGTCATGGAGTTCATCATGTAAGTACGATCTCGATACTTCTCAATAAGCCAATTAATTCTTCTCTTTTTTTATGCAGCAATAAATAAATGGATGTAGGTAAGAATCTCAATGTGTGTGGATACTAATAAATGTTCCTTTTTTTCTTGAATATTAATTTTTAGATTTAGATTTTTGTTGTGTTCCTTGTAATGCTCTTAGAATAACACAAGAAATTGTAATCTTTACCCTATTCCTTTGTAAAAATTTTCATTCCCATGCACTTGCCCATTCAAACATTTTTATTTCATTTTTTTCTTCTTCTTCTTATTTGTGATGACAGGCCATGAACCCAGATGTGTACCAGGGAATCTGGGGAGGATCTCACTGCAGGTGAGATTGTTTTTCCTTGTCACTATCCCCATCATAATGTTGTTTGTTTGTTTGCTTTTAACCCTTGTTTGCAAATAATGCTGGGGGAAAACATAAGTGCAATAGTTGAGCAATAAAAAATATTTTATGACAAAATCAATATTTTATTTATTTATTTTTTTAGAGGGAATAAGTTTAAAGCTGACTTACTTCAGAATTAACTGAATATCCTTTGGCTAATCCTATTTGTTATTAACTGCCAGTGCTAATAACCAAGAGTGATGAATTATAAGTGATGCTGTATTGCAGAGATTCCCCTGTGCAAAGCACCAGGAAATGTTCCTGTGCTCTTGATGAATGTGAAGCTTGTGACAAATACTATGGACAGCTAGAAGAGGTCTTCAAATATTCACTTCCTAGGGGGAAAATTGCTGGATTCTTTGCAGAATCTATCCAGGTACAATTATACAGTAGATATTTTGAAATTTATTATACCTGTATTTTGTGTTAAATAACTCTAACTTTAACTGAATCTATTTTCAAAATTAGGGTGTTGGAGGTACAGTTCAATTTCCAAAAGGCTACTTAAAAAAAGCATTTGAAATTGTGAGAGCCAATGGAGGTGTTTGTATATCAGATGAGGTAAGAAAATTATTCATTTGAAACCCAAAAATTATATTATTATGGTTTCCAATATACTCATTAAAAACATGTAAATTTATATTTTAGGTTCAAACTGGATTTGGCAGAACAGGTGAAACATTCTGGGGTTTTGAATCTCATGGTATTGTCCCAGATATTGTTACTATGGCCAAGGGTATTGGAAATGGTTTTCCATTAGCTGCAGTTGTAACAACCCCTACAATTGCGGAGTCTCTTGGTCAGGCTTTGCATTTTAATACATACGGAGGAAACCCAATAGCCTGTGCAGTTGGTCTTGCTGTTCTTAATGTGAGTACTATAAAATAATTAAAATAAAAAAGCATGGATTATGATTTATATTTTCATGTAGGTAATTGAAGAAGAAAGCACACAGTTGAATAGTCTTAAAGTGGGCACCCACTTATTAAATCGCCTAGCTAAACTACGAGAGAAGTATCCCTCCGTTGTAGGTGATGTCCGAGGTAAAGGATTGATGATTGGTATGGAGTTCGTTTCTGACCCAGAGGCTCGTGTTCCACTTCAAGCAACACAGTTCCTGGACATTTGGGAAGAGTGCAAAGACAAGGGTGTACTTCTAGGAAGAGGAGGTCTACATGGAAATGTAAGTATTTTTGTATTATTTCATGATTATAATAGCAGGGAGTCCTACTGTTCTAAGAATCTATAACACTCTGTGTTTATGACACTGTTATTTGAACAAATTTAACATTAACTTTAATGTGCTTTTTGAAGAAATTATGCAACTTCTTTTGTATATTTTATAGTTTGTTTTTGTTTGTTTGTTTAATTAAAACAGTTATTTTTGCTTAAATATGATTTTCATTAATATAACATGAGGAAAAACCATTGCAGTTGATGTATATGATGCTAAAAAATTAAATTTATAATAGAAAATAGTAGGAGAGATTATACTACAATATGTAAGGTGAGAACATGAGATATTAGGTATAATATATATATAATATATATATATATATATATATATTTGACACAATATCTCAATCCTTTTCTATGTCTATGCTAAAACACTTAATCCCAAGTCTCTTATTAACTATATAAATTAAAAAATCTTTGTGTTTTATTAATTTTCAGTTCAATGTGCTTTTATACCTCTCCTACTATTTTCTATTATAAATTTTATTTTTAATTTTTTAACATCATATAAATATGATTTTCAAGTTAGAATAAAAACTTATACACTGTGTTTTTATTATCCAGGTCCTTCGTATCAAGCCACCTATGTGCATCACAAAGCAAGATGCAGACTATGCAGCAGATGTGCTTGACAATGCCTTGGCTCGTCATTGTGAAAGAGTATCCAAATCTAAAACAAAAAACAATTCTTCAGCATCAAAGTAAGGAAGCATAGGTAAGAAAAACAAACAATCAGGGAATAATGGTATTGATATTAAATATAAATAATATAGTTCTTTCGGGTCAAAATGAAGCTTCTACACTTTACAAATTTCCAAAAAATTAACGATCTGCACTTTTCAAAGTCGCAGCCTGGAGCTTCCTGCTATATAAAACGGGTGTGAATTCGCCAGGTAGCCTCAAATTTGTAAAGCGTAGATTGGTCATTCTTTGGAAATTTGTAAAGTGTAAAAGCTACATTTGGATGCAAGAAGATCAAATATATTTTTATACTTTTTTTTATTTAGTTTAGACATTTTACATTAGACTCTTTTAGCATTAAAAAATATTGTTTTTTAATATAAGTCATATTTTCAAACAAAATTAATAAATTTTTTTTTTTTTTTTGCCAATTACAAATTATAATAATTTGTATTGTGCCTTGTTTGCAAAATATATGATAGCAATCAGATCTGATATGTGATGCAATGAAATTGCTGAGCTCTGTACATAATATAAAAACAATATATTGCTTTTGTTCTTGTCATAGAAGTTTTAAAACATGTTAATTAAAAAAATAAAAAAAGTTTAGTTTACTGTTTACTACTATAGTAGAAAAAGAAAATAATGCTTTTCTTCATCTTCATGTTATTTGTTTACAAGAAAGTGGATATGAAGGATTATTATTATTTTATTGTTGTTAATGATTTTGCATAATTGTTAAATTTCTGCTATTTACTAATGTTGCAATAAACACAACTGTTAGGCATTTACTTAGTTTATAAGTTGAATGCTTTAAGGCCTATATATTGACTAATAAAGGAACAACTGTTTTGTAAGCAACTTCGCTCACATCCGCTTCCGTTTTGACACACTGCGCATGCGTAGTAAGGAGAAATCAAAGCAGATGTGAGCAAAATCAGTTATAGTCGGCCTCAAAACAGTTGTTCCTTTATTATTCAATAGCAATGTTTAAATACCAAAATCCCCACTTTTATATGTCAACATTAAGTTTGTGCCATACTCAACAATCAAAAATAAATTATAATAATTATATTATACTAATATAGTATTGGTATTATTGGAGACATTTTATATTATATGTACTGTACATTATATATTATAATATATTTAATTACACATGTGCGTATATGTTTGTATACACATTACACACACACACACACATATAATATATGTATGTACCTATATCAAAAGTGGCCCGTATCCTACAAATTTATAATTCCTTATATATTGGGGCCAAATTATGTTTATTTTACTATATATTTCTAATAAAAAAAAAAGTGAAAATTCATATTTTCTTTAATGTCTTTTATTTGTTAATTGTTACATGTAAATTCCCACAGAAAAATAATATAATATTATTATATAAATACTGCATATTGATGCTTCCGCGTCAAAAAAGATTATTTGCACTTTCCACCAGCGCGGCGAGTGGAGGATCTGCACTTTCCACCATGGAGCATCTGTAATGTTAAGTAAATGGCCGCTAGACCACGCACCGTGCTTCGTGGAAATAGAGACCCTTAACAGAGAAGCGACAACCTCATGTTTTAGGCAAACCTGCAATACATTGTTTTGAAAGGCCCGCTAAAAGTACCCAAACTTTCTAGCGTTCTGATTGGCTACCCTAACAATCTCTCAAATCTGATTGGTTCCGACGCCACAGGCCTTCCTGTAATGTTTGCTAACCTGATGTATTGCGGGTCTGCCTAAAACATGAGGTTGTCTCTTCTCTGTTAAGGGTCTCTACGTGGAAAGTGCAGATCCTCCACTCGCCGCGCTGGTGGAAAGTGCAAATAATCTTTTTTGACGCGGAAGCATCGATATACATATGCGATGAATAAATTATACATATTATCACACTGTATATATTGCTGTCAAAATGTGGATATCATTTTCATTCCAAATTAAATGTCAGAACATATGCAGCAATCTGGATTTAGCGGACTATAGTTTTAACTACAAAATCCAGAGGTGTAGAAGTTTAAAAAAATAAAAAAAAGGAGAGATCCAAAAATAAACTTGGATCAGGCCTGTACATTTATATATACCCACTTATCCAGGTCGAAAATCTAGATTCCTTTGATCTGGATGGAAAAATGGATTCAAATGATCAAATGGCCCGCACATCTATAGTGATCCGAACACACATTACACATTTGGGTAATGGAGATATCACAGTAATTAGTGTGTGGAGATATATTTTTCTTTTTTACATTTTTACAGGGACCCAGAACGCACTTCTAATTTTTGTGGTTCCCAAGAACCGAACACGGTTCCTGTCCCTATAAATGATATATAGGTCTAAACATCTAAATAATGTGAAATTATTTATGACAAAGTGGCATATATAGTTGGTATATCATAATATCATAAATTATGGTGGCTTTGTGGCAATCAATGTAACTTTTATCTTTTGGGTGGCAATTTTGCGCAAAAATTGAAGGCCGGGAGACTTTCGCGCTTAAAATGAAGTGCCAAAAGTCAGATAAGTGAAGCACGTTTTAAACAGCTGGTGACACAAACAAGGGCAAGGGCGAAGAAAACAAGGAATTTGCAGAAGAGATGACTTTTGTTGAATTGCGGAGGTTTTAAAGTACCAACGAACTATAAAAGTTTGTATATTTTATATTACATTGTAACAGGATCGGAAGTGTAAAGCTTTGGATAAGGAGAGACACACGATAACTCTGATATACAGCAGCACTCGTCCCCTCTGCAAATATTCCTTGTTTCCTTCTTTGCCATATTAACCATCTCATAATTTAAACTAACATGAGCCCGTGCATTACTCCACTTCATCTAAGTAGCTGTCAAGGAACCGAAGATGATGTTCGACAACTGGATGACGTTATTCGTGTTGATCCTCAAGCTCTACATCGACTGCAGCACTCACTCTCATTTGAGTTTGCAATGCCTCTGATGTGTGCAGCGGAAGCAGGACATCCTAAATGCCTTCAAAGATTAATTGAACAAGGAGCAGATCCTCAGGCCACTGATAGAGAGAGGAGATATGCAATCTTTTATGCGGTGAGTAGCTAGAATTTACATTTTGTCAAAATTTGATTACATACCGGTGTACTGTACATATTTGTGTGTGCAATTGTGCCACTGGCCACTGGACTTATCATATCATAACAATCAATCCACACTAATTAAGTAGCTTTCACATATATGGCATGCAAATTTGACATCTTCGATGGATAAACAAAGTTGCAATGCAACAGTATGTACTGATTCAATGCTGTTTTATGTTGTATGTAAACAATAATAGACATGCTTTAAAACTGCAGTCAAAGCTGGCAACTTTATTCATAAATAATGGCGCATTTAAAAGAGTCTATTCTATAAGTTAATATTAGCACAACTTAATTGCTCCATTGGTATCTGTTAACTTTCTGTGCATGCATAGTACGCTTTCTCATGTAAAAGGTGCAAAAGTGCTGGAAATCATTATTATTGTGTCCATATTTGTTGACATCCATCATATTTACTTGCTATTTTAATAATAAGTAATATTTGATTTAAACAGGTCCGCTCTGGCAGTGCTCACTGCGTGGAAATCTTACTCTCAAGTGGTGCTACTGTTAATTTTTTGGATGATGGAGTGCCTACAACTCGCTACCTAGAAATGGCATGTCAAGCTGGTTTCTCTGATGTGGTAGAAGTTTTGCTTCGTCACGGTGCTATCACTGCAGATCCTAAGGTGCTGGCGTCCACTGCTCATCCTACATACCAGACTCCGATTGCTCTCGCTGCTACAGACGGTCATGGTCAATGTCTCAAGTGGCTGTTACTGTACGGAGCTCGTACTGATCTAGCAGATATCCCAAATCTAAGGTATTAATATTATTATCAATTTAAGGAAAAAACCATCGCGGTTAGGATCAATATTAAAGAAAAGGATAGAATAACCAGCAAGGGCCTTACCACAGTAGAAGTTCTATGGAGAGGTCGAAGTCTCGCATGGCACAGTGTTTTGTTATAAAAAAGTTCATTAAGAAGTAATTTTCTTCTTTGATTGATAATGTCATTAATATATGACGAAAGCTCTCAGTTATAAAATGAACTTTTTTATAACAAAACACTGTGCCATGCGAGACTTCGACCTCTCCATAGAACTTCTACTGTGGTAAGGCCCTTGCTGGTTATTCTATCCTTTTCTTTAATATTGATATTAATATTATTATACCGGTATATAAAATTCATATGCAGTAAAGTTATAAAATCATTTATTGTTACATTTCTTAAACTACTATATTATATACTGCAATTTATAGAATCTGTCCAATCTAATAGCGGGAAGAGCTCTTATTATGTACCGTTTGATAAAGAATTTTAAAGTTAATGTGTTACTGAACCTATAAAATTTAATTTTGTGTAATTAATTATTATAAATTAGGGTAATAATACGTTAAGTTTCATCTGGAAATAGAAACATTTTAAGTTTTTTCCCGTTGCACAGGAAAAGTACAGCCTTATCGCGTTGTCTGAGTCGGTTCCCGTGAGATCACCGAAGTTCAGCAACGTCGAGCGTGGTCAATACTTGGATGGGTGAACGATTGTAAAAAGTCTCGTACTCATTCAAGTGCTGAAGCGTAGCTGTACTCACATGATGGCATGACCATGTGCTCCCTTAATTGGGTGCTGCCATCATGTGCGGCCGTTAAAACAGAAACACGATTTCACGTTAACAAGCACTGGTCCGACCTTACACAGATTTGGTATTTGGAGGTCAAAATAGTGTAAGTGCGGGGTCTATACGTTGTGATATAGAAAGTTAATAGGTAACAGTTATAATGAAAATAATTTAAAAAATAGCATTCAATTGCTAAAAATACAGTAATATGCACACAAAACCTGCATGTGTGTGTTACAACAACAACAACAGTACTTTTTTTTTTCCTGTCCGATCTAAGAAATATTTCATAGCTGTTACTCACCTGAAGTTTCACTAAAAACCATGTTTAATGAAAATATTAAATTTTTATTTTTGCTCAACAGGAGGGACGTCGTTGCTCGTAACAGTGTAATTAAAATCCTCACTGAACCTGATTTTGGTAGAGCAACAATTGAACAACGCTTGGACATGTTTCGAATTCTTCATGAATTTGGTTTTGAATTTACAAGTAAGGATATTAATGTATTTAAATTATTACAAAGATCAGTTCATACTTTACCACACAGAGGTAGCTTAGAAATTATGTCTGCACATATAGCTCAACTTCTATCAACACCAAGATCTCTACTTAGTTCAAGTAGAGTGGTAATAAGGAGAGCTCTTGGAGCCAAACATTATGCTAATAAAGTAAATGAATTGAAAGCATCTCAGTACGATCGTAGAATTTCAGAATCAAGCCTCAAGAGTTATCTACATTTCCATGATGCTTGAACTAAAATCACATTAGTGTCTTATGATAATTAAATAAATGCAAGTAAAATCTTGTATACTGCATTTCGTAAAAGTTCCATAATATCTATTGCTTATATAGCAGCAAGTTAATAGCTCCGTAATTGTTATTTAAGTAGATAATGACAATTATTAACATTTAAAATAATTAAAAAAGGAAGGTGGAAATGTAGATGACAAGTTTTTATATATCTGCAAAGCTTGCATAATATTTCCTCAAAAATACATCCGGATGTTCTTCCTGGCCTTATAAATATACATAAAAAATTCTTCACTTTAGTGGTGATCCATAATTAGTTTTTCTGCTTTCAAAAACTGTAAAGTAAAATTTCATGTTCTGAACATAATTACAAATTTTTAAATGTAACTATAGATGTAAAATTACAGTTTTCTGGTTATCATAACTTTAATGTGGACAAATTTTTACATGAGTTTCTCTCTCTCTCTCATTGAGAGGGTTAAAAAACACACATTAGATATAACATTTAACTTCAATCCTCCCGTAGTTAAAGCATTTGACAGTGCTGTCTTTTTCTACTTTCAAATCTCGTAGTGCTGTGATTATTTCTTCTTCACTTGATTTCTTATTGTTTAATGCATAATAAAAATCATTACAGTTCTCTCTCTCTCTCTCTCTCTCTCTCTCTCTCTCTCTCTCTCTCTCTCTCTCTCTCTCTCTCTCTCTCTCTCTCTCTCTCTCTCTCTCTCTCTCTCTCTCTCTGCAATATTTCTTTCCATTATAAATACACATCTGATTTTATAAAAATTGCTTTCTTTTTTCAATAATAATAAAAACCTTTAAATAATTAATGTTGCCAAGTATTTTTTTTTTTTTTTCTCATACTGAAAAATCCTATAGTTTGGTCTGATTGTGATTGCGTATAACTCAAAATTTAAGAAGTATTTTCTCTGTATTTAAAGTATCAAAGCAATATCATGAGTGTCAAAAATAATTATAGTTAGATATATTAAATAAAGAAATCTACTTTTGCTTAATAATATACAGTAGTTAATAAGTGGGCAGTTTTAAAGTAAAATTTAACTTTACTGTGATTTCTAAATTGTATTGTTGTAATATAATATAGTGATATAAAATTGATTAAAATATGTTAGGTATTAATAAAATTTGTATTGTAGAGAAGAATTATACTATGCATGTATTTTTCAAGGGGGCATTGAGATATAAATAATTATATTATATTTCATTTATATCCAAACTTCTTGTAAAATGGTTGAGGTTTTATTTGCTTTAATATATTTTTAATGTGATTTTATCAATATAAAGATGTATACTAAATATTTAATATTTAACTAACAAAATATTAGTGTATTGTATAGGATGTATTGCGCAAGTTTAATGCTCTACATTATAAAGTAGTAATTTTAAGATTTTGTCCTGCATAGCGATCATCACGGATAGTAAACAGCCGCGAGGATTTTTAACTTCACAATTTAAATTTAAAACTTGACACATTTATTGTTTAATATGTGCACATTACGATGATGTTGGTCTTATTATTATTAGGCTATTATTTTCAAATTTGTACTGTGGTGATATTATGATGTAAATTTGAACAATAAAAAAATGCTGGCGGCCATTTACTATCCATGATAGTTGATATTATAATAATATTGCATTATTAATGATCCAGTGATTTTAAATATTTTTATGTATTTTATGTACTACATATAACATGATGTTACATAACTGAAGTATTGGCATATTATAACTAAAACAAAATAAGTTACTGTATCACTTTCTTCTTTTTAATTATTGAAGTAGCAATAAGTACAGTTTCTACATTTTTATTTTTTGACAATCTTTTATCATAAAATTGAAATTTATGTATTTTGTGAAGTGAAAATTAAAATAATAATAGAGGTTATCGATTATTATTAATTTTTTTTTTAATTCTATTTGCTTAAACACATTTAAAAGTGCGTCAAGTAACACTTATTTAAATATTTCTGGCCATGGTGCAGAAGTTTTCTCAAAAAATAATAATAATAATAATAATAATTAAAAAATAATACTGCAGTGCTAAAAGATAGGAAATTAGGGGATCCTAATTTAAGTTTTTCTCGCACACCTCACTGAGAGTTGCCATTATAATAAATTGAATGAAAGTAATCTTATGATGTCAAAATAAATATACTTTTGGAGTGATACCTATACTTCAGTTAGTAATGTCAAATAATCATGCATACAAATGAAAAATTTATACACCAAAGATGTGAACATAATCCTTAAAGGTGGATTCATATAATATGGCATTTTTAATTTTTAGTTTATCACATTGTGGCACAATTTCTGTATTAAATTATAACAGTTTAAATTGTACTGTGTTTTGTCAAGTGATTTCTTTCTAATGAGCAGCGACAAAACTTAAAAAGAAAAAGTGCCTGTAAATCCACCAGTGCATTCACAAGGCAATAATAAAAAATATATATATATATAAAGAAAAAGATCCAACGAATATTGTGGATCAATTCATTTTTCAATTTGACCTTCATTTTTGTTCTTCTTTTTATTATTATTAGGCTATTATTGGCGGAAAAGTTTGTTGCTGTATTTTTTTTTATCCGCTGCTATAATAGTAAAATTAAACTTTTTTTTTTACAAGTGTTATGTTTCCAATTCACTAAAATAAATTTGAGATCACAGCACTTTTTTTTACCACCTATCTGAATGTAAAAATTAACATGTAAATGAACCTTACTGGTAAATAATACCACTTAAATTCAAAGTTATAAATGTAGAAATTAGATTTTTATTTACAATAATGCTATTTTACAATGAATTAATTTAATATAAGTGCATGTTATCTTCTCTTATATATTTTTTAATATGTCGAACAAAATCTAACATTAATTGTAAGAGAGGTTAGTTATAAATTAATTGATACATAGAACCACTACTCTGTTTTTAATAATCATATTTATCCAAAGTATATAATACAATATAGACTTATAAAATTGTTATGTAATTTTTTTTTTTTTTTTTTAATTTGATTTTTTTCATAATATAGTATTTAGTAATTTACAAATACCTTAAAGGTGTAGAAGACCTTGAGCAAAAAAGTTAAGTAATATCCTAACAAACTTGAAAATCAATGTTGATTTGGCCAAAGTCATTGATTTCTAATTTATTTTCCATTCACAAAATGTTGCTGGTGGTCACTGACGTCACAGCTCGCCTGGTCCATGCTCGCGTAAAACAAGCAAGCTGTGACATCAGTGGCATTTTGTGAATGGAAAGTAAATTAGAAATCAATGACTTTGGCCAAATCAACGTTGATTTTCAGGTGTGTTGGGATGTTACTCAACTTTTTTGTTCAAGGTGTTCTACGCCTTTAAATATTGAAATGCAAGTTTTAGTGAGAAAATAAACTCCGAGCGTAACAATTCTCTGTATATCTGTCTTGGATAACATGCTTTCTTAAGGAGGAATGCAGCAGCTATTACTTGAGTTACAAATTAATTTGTCTCAATTCTGAAATTTTTACTGTAGCTTACTGAACTTTTGCTTTCCTGAATTAGAGGTCAATTGAATAACAAATAATTTAGAATTAAATTAATTGAAATACAATAAAACAATATATTATAGCTTTAAGGCTCAGCAAGCTACAGTAGAAATTTATGTGTCGAGAAACATTTGTAATTCAAAAAATCAGAAAACTTGTTCCTCGTAAGGAAGTATTATAAATTAAGACAGGAACACAAATTCGTCTGCTAACACTTTGTTACTGTTGTTGGGCTCTAAGTTAGTTTATGTTATCACTAAACTTACTTTTTGTATTTCTATTACTTTCATTAAAACATTTGATTCATTTTTTTTTTTTTTTTTTTTTTTTTTTTACTTATTGATTATTAATGGCTTTATTGCAATTCATTGATTTAGATTAGATTTTAGTTTACTTTGTGAGTCATAAAAATTACTTTATTGTGTACTCTTTTTTTTTATTTAATTTATGTTATTATAATATAATGCTTTTGCATTTTTATTCTTTGTTATTGTAATGTATTAATTATAGTTTCACTGTAAAGACCCGCGCAGCCGTCTTATTTTATTTAATAATAAATTAATTTAAAAAATTACGCAGCTGTGATTGGCTGAGAGTCAACTCTTAGCCAATCACAGCGGCTTATCTTATTTTCTCAAATTAATTTAATATTATATTAAATAAGATGGATGCGTGGGCCTTAAGAATGGAAAGATATGTGTGCATATGTTTATATCAGAAATGTCATTAAGGATGTGTAAGAATAGACAACTTGCATAATACATTTTTTCATTGATGCAAAATACTTAACAATTAACCTTAGATGTGGCAAAACTTTTTTTTTTTTTTTTTTTTTTTTTTTTATGATATGATATAATATTTTTAACATTTTAACATAAGTTTGTATTGTCTTCAATAGCACGTGTACCAAATTTCAAATTGATTTGTCCACCGGTTATGTTTAAAACATGGTGAGAATAGGACGTTTTTTTTTGTACAATGTTTTTCCCACATAACAGCTCGATTTGATATTTGGTACACATGCTATATGCTATTGAAAGCAATAAAAACTAAAAATTAAAAAAAAAAAAAAAAAAAAAAAAAGAAAGAAAAAAGAAAACTAAAAAAGTTTTATCACATCTGAGGTTAATCCGTAAATGCACATAATAAGAAAAGCAAGTAGTAAAAGCAAGTTAACTACTATACTTGCAAAAATGAAAAGCTGTCTTATGCAAATTATCTGTTAAAAATTTAAACTGAAGACTATCTATGCTTTTCTAAAGAATGCGAAAAGAATGAAAAATAAAAACTTTTTAAGATAAATAATGATGACGATGATTATAAGAAATGTTTGCGGTTAAGGTTAAATTTACATTTTTTTAAAAAAAACTACTATTTACAATGTTTGTATAGAAGTACTATAATATTAAATCATAATTAATTAAGCTGATATACTATGGTGTTTTCTTTAAATTGTATTGATTAACCTATACTACTAAAATCCTACATTTATTTATAAAATTTAATTATTTGCCTGGTATAGATTTAATCTACCTAAAGATTAGGTAATTTAAATATCTTCGAGTATTCATTAGTAATTAATATATTTTCTAAATCTGTTGTCGTTAATTATAAACACTTTTGATTGTCTTCACAACTTCTCAATTCAAACGTCGTATTGAGGATATAGTCATGTAAATTTTACATGGTAGATGGCGGAGGTGTATAATTGTGAAAGTTCGTGACGTAATTTAGCGTCACAACTGGACAAGAAATTTAAAAAAAAGTAACAAAGAATATTGTTATCATATGATAATGTAATTCTTGTAGTCCTTATGTAATTGCAAAAGGTATCTGCAAATAATAAAAAATAATAATAGAAAGAGTGGGGATGAAGGGTTTTTTTATTTTTAGGAGGCGGGGTTTTGACTGGGGCATAAAGGTATAAAGGGCCGCGGGAAGTATGACTGGAGCGAATAAAAAACTTTTTTTTACCGCGAGTAGGTTCCTCGATCACGAACTTACACATCGCACTTCAGTGTAAGCTCAAACGAGCAACTGCTAAGTTATCTCTGTAATATAAACGGCATCTAAACACCGGTACACATGGCTGTAGAGTGGGGCTATAGACCTGATAATGGTATGTTATTTATATTATTTAATTTTACAATTTTAGAATTATTTAAAAAAAAAAAAAAAAAAAAAATCGAGGTACAAAATTAAAAATTTAGAAATCTTATAAAATTTTATAACTGATTGTTTTAATTGATTTTGATTTTACTGTATTAATTTATATTTTAAAGTCCTAAATATATTACATTTTTCTTCTTTGATTTCTTTTCTTTTATGAGACTAATAATTAATTTTGATGTATAAATAATTTATTCCAAACTGTACGGCGGGATGATGCACAGGCATTATATGCAGATAGGATAGGAGTGCACTTTGCGCTAAAAGATAGAAAAAGCTTTTTAAAAAAGCTATACATTAAAATAAATAAAATTTAACCAAATATATATAATCACAGAAATTGAAAATATATGTTCATATATAATATGTAAATTGTTGAGAATATACATAAAAGTAATTCAGCTTTATATGCGCGTCATTTGGTCTTTTTTATTCATATAAATTTTAATAAAAGAAAGTTTAAGACGAGCACGTGTTTTATTCCCGTCACGCTACAAAAAAAGCGGATGTAAATATTGAAAAGTAAACAAAGCGATAAATATTTATTTAATGAACAATCTGCCTTATTGCTCGCGGTTGGTTAATATGTTATAAAAGATAATAGGCATATAAATATTTAGAATATTCTATTTTATATCTGCGTAATTCACATATATGTTTTAATGATTAATATATACATCGTACAAAGCTAACGACGCTGTATTATAATTATAATAACGCACCTATTTAGATTATCAATGCAGTTTTAAATTGCTTAAATTTTTCTTGTTATTGTCTATCTTCGTTATTGACAAAAATATTTGAATTTATACTTTTGTTGGAAAATATTTTTATACACTTATAAACAAATAGAAAAAAAAAACATATAAAAATTATTATTATTATTACTGCATCGTATAATATATAAATAAAATTCATGATTAAAAATGAAATAGCTATTAAAAGTTTTAAAAATTAAGTGTTAAACATGCAAAATTCACGAATAAATATTATGTTCAATTCATGCATTTAATTTCTTTTAGCAAAAATAAGGCCGTATGCATTTTTTAAAAAAGCATATAGTTTAATTTATTTATCTCGCCGAAAAGAAGTAGAAAAAAACTACAGATAATTAGGACGTTTCACTTGATATTAAAATTATAGTTATATTCCAGTAGAATATATAGAACAACTTGTATAAAAGATGCAAGAATTTATAAGTGCCAGAGGAAAAAAAAAAAAAAAAAAAAAAAAAAAAAAAAAAATAGAGCATATTTTAGATGGATATATATGCTCGCTACACTTTTATATATATATTTTTTATTAGAAGGCACGACAAGGCGTGGCTTTGTTAGAAGTTGAAGATTCAAAAAGAACGCAATTTTTTTGTACTTGAAAGAAAAAGAAGAAGAATAAAAAGAAAAAAATTAATATTTATGACTATCATATTTACACTTGCATTTTAACCCACCGGTGCTAAATTACCGTTTATGTAGCAAAAATTAGCGCTATATAAATAGCTAAAATATATTGAAAATTTGCAATGACGCATTTTTTTATAGGTCATGGTCACAAATGTAAGGGTTTCTTATAGAGATTATAAAAATATAGTATCTTAAACAATATTTTATCAACACTGTTTCCCTTTTCAAGGTTCCAAAAATAATTACCTATATAGAAGAATGGGTACGGTTTGATATGGCAGTTGGATTGATTTTGAATTATAGCTTTCAATAAACTTTTAAATACTATGAGAAAGATTAAATTATTTTAAACTTCCATGTATATACTATAGTATAGTCCTTGTTTGCAACATAATATGAAACATTGATGTATATTTTATTTAGTATGACAATTCGTTGTAATAATAAGCAGTAAAAAAAAAAAAGACTCGCGCGCCGAACTGTAATTGTAATAGTAAACAACGCTAATTGCAAATATTACTCGAGTAAGCAATGAATACGTTATTTGTTAATATAATTTGAAAGTAGAAGTAAAATGGACTATATTTCTCTGCCCTTATTTTTAAAATAATGTGCAAATTCTATATGCCGCAATTCCAAATCTTCTTCTTAAAATAATAATAAAAATATTTATTTCCTTGTGAAAATAATAAATCCTTAATAATTCAAATGCTCCATAATATGACGTAAATTCACAAAAAGATATCTTTTATAGCTATTTTCAGTCGTTTAATTGTTTGATGATAATTTCTTCAAATAATATGCAAAATTGAGGT
Organism: Ecdyonurus torrentis; assembly: GCA_949318235.1. NCBI lineage: Eukaryota > Metazoa > Arthropoda > Insecta > Ephemeroptera > Heptageniidae > Ecdyonurus > Ecdyonurus torrentis. The sequence goes on along the minus strand of OX439132.1, from coordinate 33,655,199 downwards.
TTAATATTTGAATAATTTATGATAACACAAGAAACATAACATTTTCTTCTTAATTTTCTAATATTAAAATTGCTTTTTAACATGGATTCACAATAATAGTGTACCACTTTAGACTTTAGTTAAATAAAATAAACGTAAAATCATATCGAAACCTAAATTATTTCTTGATGATTCAAATTTTCAAGCAATGCTCAAAGCGCTTGCTCTCTCTTACACCGAACCCAACGATTCCTAAGTCCAAGAATATATTTAAGATGTAAGGAAAAGGCATTTTTGATTTTTTTTTATACATATATAGCAAAGAACTGAAGCATAATGTAGGTCCATCTATGTATTAATTAATCAAAATTGGAAGGAAAAAAACCTATTCACTCTAAAATATCTAAAAACAACACCTTTTTTGTAAATTTTGATGCAACTGTGATTTTTAACGTTATAGTTAATTCAGTATTTTTATTGGATACAATTTTGATAGTTGATATACTTTGCTTTAAAACGTCACATTAATTGTTTGTTTTTTCGTGGATAAGTAAATTAAGTAAATTTTTTGAATTGACATTTTTCCAGTTTTGTGGCTAGAATATATATATTAATGCTGAGGTCACAAAAATAATATACCACATCCCTGATCGTCACCAAATTATGCTATAAAGTTATTTCCACGACTAGCGGAGACCGTGATTCTTTTTGTTATTAAAAATTTGATATTATTTATAAATAATTATAACTATATGAGATCATCAAAAAACAATCTTAAAATTTATAGCATTGCAAACGCAAAATATACAATAAACCTGATAAAAATTTTACTTCAAAACAAATAATACGTAAAATTATATAGATGTGATAGTGATAACTAGAGAGCGGAAAAATAGTCTCTTTTTTCTTCAAAATAGTCTTCAAAATTGAAAAATAGTCTAAAAATAGTCTCTAAAAATAATAAAATAGTCTTTGAAATTTATATAGCTCATAGTGACTTTATTTATTAGTATAACATATCTGAATTTATCTGTTTTCTTAATGGTCTCTAAGATAGTGCCTAAAAAAAAAAAAAAAAAAAAAAAGTTGTTCTAGAGTTTAAAAAAAATTACGTCGGCCTAAAATTATATTGTTTAATTAATAAAAAATAAATTCTTCAGAGACATAACTAAAAATGTTTTTTTTTTGAAGGCGAATTATAAACACAAAATAAAAAAAGATTTGGTACTTAAAAATTTAATTATGTCAAACACGTGAAACACGATCAAATATATAAGTTAATTATTCCACTTTAAAGATAACATGTAAATGTGTAACAATTTGAGTGGAAAATTGTAGTCACATAAGAAACTTTTTTTAAAGTAAAATTATTATTAAATTAAAACTTTTTTCGAAAATTAATATAAAAAATAAATCACATATTAAATTTACTCGATTTTATTTGAAAATTATAGCGTTTCAACAAAACATGTTGGAAATAAATAATGTAAAAAAAATTATTTTGAAAATATGGTTCACTTTTAGCGATTTCCGGTCCAAGTCGGTTACGTTATTTTTGTCAGAAATAGCGAAAAACATCGAAAAAAGGCAAAATAGTCCGAAAAGTCTGGAAAGTCCAAAATAGTCTCGGAGACTAAAATAGTCGCTAAATAGTCTTTTTTAAATTTTGTATATAGGCTTGAAATCGTGTGATTCGTGGACATTTTTAGTAAAACCCTTAATAGTCTCAATATTGACAATAGTCTAAAGACTATTTTTCCGCTCTCTAGTGATAACATATTATACGGTAAAGATGATATAGAATTCTGGTCATATTTTATACGTTACTTGAGAGAAATTTTCTGTTTTCTTCGTAATTTCTATGGTGGAGATTTTTAATAACATGATTAATGATTATCTATATATATTTTTATATAATAAACAAAAGATCACCACAGTTATTTTTGCGGGGTTAAATTTATCTTGAAGTACAAAGGAATCCATGTGACAAAAGTCATATAAAATAAATTTTATCCTTAACATATATATTAATTAATTTAAGTAAGAATTGTGCTTTAAAATTTGAAATAGGCACACAGAGAGAAAAAAAAAGAAAAAAATTTTATAATAATAATAATAATATTAGTTCTTTATTGGGTTTAAATTGTGAGTGGTACATATAGAAAAAGAAAAAACAAACAACAACAACAAGTTTTTAACTTTTAACTACACAATTTTAGCTTTGCATTAATAACTATACAAGCCAGCACTATACTTCAAAATTGTTCAAAGAAGGTTATATAATTATATGTATCAATTCATAGGTTTAATTAATGCACTTTTTATTTTACTTTTCCGTTGTAAAATTAGAACATTTATGCAATTATTATGTAATGAAAAAAAAAAGTTATATGGTTTCTAATCTATCAACTGTGCTGCTTCTTTTTGTTGAAAGGTTGCGTAATTATAATATATTATATAAAAAAGTTATACGCTCTCTAAACCTCGGCGTAACGTCCGATAACTTAACACGTACCCCGCGTTTATATAAGTAATCCCAGTGTTCCTATAAGCAATCATAATCAAGCTAATGAAGCGATGCTAAAAATATAAATTATATGAAGTATAATCTATATATATAATATATATATTATATATATATATATATATATATATATATATATAGCTATATCTCTGAGATAAAACAATCAACAGGTTGCAGTTTGGTCTTTGAGTGACATGGAGACTGACTTGAATTCTCTCATCTCCCAGAAAAATTTTAAAACTTTAATCTTATATAAAAATTCATGAGTTTAATTTCATTATTCATCTGTGTGACTTCATTTCATGCATCCAGTAAATAAAAAAAACATGAATTTTCCTAGATTTCCCCGTTTTTTTTTCTCCCATTTTTAAAAATCAATTTTTTGAAGAAAAATAAACTGATACAATTCTTATAAATTATATTAATTCAATTGATTACAGAAACTTAAATAAAAAAGAAAGATAAAAAAATTATCGGGTCATTTAATAATCGCTGATTTAATTTGATTGTGATCCGTTTAAATTAAATGGAAGGCTATAGTATATTTTTTTCAATGATTTAAATTGGCTAAAATTATATATTTCATAATATGCCCCCGTCATTTAGTTTTGTTTATCATAAAAATAAAATACACATTTGCTATTTTTTTAAAACAAAAATATATATTTAAATCATTAAATTTTGTGTTTGCCTGCAGTTATGTATAATGTTGTAAATTAACGCGAAGCTAATTAACTGAGCTGAAGTCTATAATTATAATAATGTAGGCTAATCATATATTTTTTTTATCTCATCAATTCATCAAATGCCATGCAATTGTCATCATATAATATAATGTATACAACGACAAGTATATATAAAAAAGTAAGTTGTCTCTTTGCAATTGCTTTCGCAATTGGATATAATAATTTGAGAATCAAGCAGTTGATTATATTAAGTAAAGCCTTGTACTTCAGTTAAGTAAATTTCTATTATTATTAATTTAATATGTATAGTAAAATACTCGTATCACGTGGATAGAAACCTATATTAGAATCTATTTTACGTATTTTATCAGTTGCTAGATATACATACACACACACATAGTATGTTTGTTCACGCGCCGCATCCAAGTGTTTTGTATAATATAATGAGTTACGTCGCAACTTAACCTGATCAAACAAAAAAAAAAAAAAAAAAATTATAATAAGCAAATATTCGTTATAATGAACTGCGGAGAGAAATATAAGTTCATATTTTTTCTTTTCTTTCTTTCAAGATTGTACGCTACACAATCATTATATTGAAGTGAAATAATTGGACATATTATAGTTTATCTTTAGGAATATTTCAAAGGGGGTTGAGAGAGAGAGAGAGAGAGAGAGAGAGAGAGAGAGAGAGAGAGAGAGAGAGAGAGAGAGAGAGAGAGAGAGAGAGAGAAGAAAGACTGAAACCTCAGGGGCCCGGTCTGAAAGAAAGTTGATGGTTAATGGTTTTATAGCTAGAAACTGCGGAATTTTGAGTTTACCCTATTTTTAAAGCTGTCCTTTCATCCCATGACAATAAAATTTGACCGATAGATTTTACTGTTCATCATGAATACTAAGTACACATAGATTTCTATGAGGAGAAAAAAAAAAGTCAGGTGCCACGTGCCACCTGTATTGCAAAATGTAAAATATTTTTCTTCTTTTACACAATTGCCCGCACTGCTAGCATTGCTTCGATCCGCACTGCACTGTACAAGAATAAAAAATAATGTCCATTATCGTAAACGCTCGTATATCATGAAGAAGAAGAAGAAAAAGTTCACTGCACTTTCATATGAAGAAAAGTAAATAATCAATAAATAAATAAATTTAATGTTTACACCTGCGGGTCTGAATTTTTACTATACGACTCTGAATCACTGCATGACAACGAAAGAAGGCGAGGTCGTAATGTGTACAGTTTGTGTACACATACTCAAGGAGACCCGGTCACTTTCCCCATATAAAACGCCCATGTCACACGCCATGGGTGCACAAAACGTCACCATCACGCAAAAAAAAAAAAAAAAAAAAAAAAAAAAACGTCACAGACACACTTAAATGCAGGTTAATTGTTTAGTTTTTTTTTAACCACTATACGTGATTTTAAATAACTAATTTAAATATAATAGCGTACGTGCTCTATTTTGATTGTCTTTTGCTTACACAATAAAAAAGGTGTACCCTTCATTGACTTAGTTTTTTATCATTATTATGTTTTAGCATAAAGTCATTGACAATAATGTATGAAAGGATTTTAAATTATCTCTGCAAAAAATTATTTATTATTTACTGGAAAAATTAGTTCTGCAAAAAATAAATATGTTATAACATTTCAATTTACATATACTTCAATGTTTATATAACTTTATAAATTACCATATAAATAAGTACTTGCTCGAGGCAATTTTTTTTTCCTTTTGGGCAAAATATAATGAGAGATGAAAAATGGCTTTATCTTTTTTCAATGCAAATTTATTGAATGAATATTTTTTTAATCTCTTTAAATAAATAAATAATAATAAAAACAAACTTGTTATTAATGAGTTAATTTTAAATCGACATAAATACCACAGAGAAATAAAAATGTAGTATTATATAATTATAGGAGCTGTAAATAGAATATTTTTATACATATTGGATTTCATTTACAGTAGTACTTATTGCTTACTCAGCTAAGCTACTTTATCTTTATATATTATATAGAGAGATAATATTATACACATTCTGTACGTTAAATCCCTCAAGGTTACCGACTTACTTTCCCTGATTTAACCTGTCCCACTGACGTCTCAGATGTATTAGGGGTCACTGAATTCATTATTTATGTAATATCATTTTCAATATTATTATAGTGGGGAAAAAATTGACTTTTTTTTTTTTATCATGTTTGTAATTTGCATATGTTTATATAATTATATATTTAGTAATTTAATATTATAATGACGAATATTTGTATAAAATGAGAGAGCATAACATTATAACAGAGAATTTTTGAAGTGTATATAATATTTGTTTTTTATCTTTAATTTTTTATAAAGATTAGTTATATTTTTTTAGCCATATCGTCTCAAATTTATCTTATAATCCCACTTTGTTAGATTTATTTTCTGAAACTATATGAACAAAAAAAATGATATATTATACTGTATTATAGGAAGTATAATTATAAACAAAGCCTGTATATTGCACTCTATAGTTATAAGGATATAAATTATTATTATTATATATATATATATATATATATATATATATATATATATATATATATACCTATAGTTCATCTATTGATATATTGATAATAAATTACTATAATTAAGTATTTGATAATAATATTACATCCAGCTATAATATGTAAATAAATAGAGATTTAAGCTGACATTGTCCTAGATATTTAAAGGTGCTATTTTATGACGTAATTCTATTAATCTAGTTCAAACCATACAAAAGTCTATAACATTTTATCATAATTTATATATTTTAATTTTTCAGTTAATAAACTAGCTTTTTTTTTATTGAAGGTGTTATTTTGCTATAGTAAAATATATGTAATTACATGTATGTAATTCATATATAATATGTCATATTATTTTATCGTAATTTAATTAATTTAACGCTCTAAATTTCTTTTAATTTCAGTATTTATGTTGAACATATATTATAATAATTTAAAAATTTAAACAAACGTGTTATTACTATTAAATTTTACAATAATTCATGTAATACAGTATAGCATAATTGTATATCATATTATATATTCATATTTTATTTACAGTACAATGATTTTAGTTTTTTTTTTTTTTTTTTTTGCGCAATATCATGTATAAGAAATTCTTTCAACTTCAACTATATATCTATATTATTCTACGAGCATCATGTTAATTATTATTCATAATATTGTCATTGTATTAATATTCAATACATTAACAATATTTGGCTCTGGGCTATTTCTGCATGACTTATATTATTTGTATTATACTTAAAAAAAAAAAAAATTTAACAACTGAATTCTTATAATGTACAAGTAATCATACACGTAAAATGACTGTTATGTAGGCGAGAGATAAAAGCGGAACAACAAATAATTTACTATATTTGGTTCATATACATGTTAATAGTGGTTTAAGGTTATATAAATAATATACTTTATACAATTCATAACTCTTTATCTATTATAATAAAAATATGACTAAGCTTTTTCAATGAATTTTATAATACTTAATACGTAAAAGAAATTGTATTACATGATATTTTGAAGGTTTTATATATAATTGAAAATATTTATAATATATTGGCGTATTATATCATACTCCTTGAGGAATAAATCAAAATATACTGTATGTAAAAATAAACTTTATTTAAGTTCAATCGGGAAAATAATTCTTAAAATTGACTAACAATTATATAGATTCGTATAAGAAAAAAAAATAAAAAAAAACTTCAAGAAAACATAATTCTAGTTAAAAAAAACACTAAATAGCGCCAAAAAAAATTTTCTGCATCTGCAGGATAAAATTGTACAAACAATCTTGCAAATTTCCATTTTTGTCAATTCAATGTATCAATTTCAGGAAATAAAAGGGGAGAAAGTGATGTTGCTAATTTCTAAGTTACTTACGTAAATTTAAGGTAAAGTCATGAAAGAGATACGTAAATAGTATATAACATAATACTGTTATATATAGTAGTGCATATTATGTGTTATATATTATATGTTATATTATAATACTATATATTATATAAGATGGGGCTTCACGGTTTAGAGAAGCCCTATATGCTTAACTTGGGGCAAGGACAGAACACGTGTTTGCTAAACTTGAATTCAACTTGTTTTTAATTTTATTTATTTACACTTTAACGTTATATGTAAAATAATTATTACGTTGGTCCACAATATATATCGCGATGTCATGATTATCGTACAATATTTCTGCGGTAAAAAGCTTCTGGTTAATATGACTCTCTACTTTGTTGTAACAAATGGTTGTATATACTTATACTTTTTTTCTTCTTCTTTTATTTATAAATGATTACAAAATACAAGTACAAGTAAAACATAAAAAAGTACACATTATATGTGTGGCTACAGTAAAAATGATGAAATGTAACTTGCTTTATACATGTGTCGTCTTCATGTTTCTATCAAAGTCAACAGGCTTTTGTTTCAAACCTACTTCATTATGTAAATTTAATTACAATTCAAGTTGTTATTTACATATTTTATTTTAAGAATTTACATACAAATATATTTACAGGCATATTTCCTGTATAATATCTTTACAAAATTTTACATTTTTTGGCAATTGAAATAAACGATGAAAACTTTTTTTTTCTTTTATATATTAATTATTTAATATATTAAGATTTGATTTCATAATATAATGCGTATAAGAATAAGGAAAATATTTTAAATTATTAATCTCATAATAGCTTTTTGTTGTTTTCTTATTATAAAATATGACATGGAAATTATTGATATTAGTGATATTATACTGAAAAAGAAGTAATAATGCATCGATTTTTTTTTAATTATTCATGTATTTTATATCTTGATTTTTCTTGATCGATCTAATAAAATAATTTTTTTCCCTTGTACTTCAAACACAGGTTGTTGAGAGATAATTGAGTCATCTTTGATCAGATCAGCAGATTTTCCTCTTCCACCCCACTTCACTAGAAGCATTTCTATACTTCAATGTGCACCATCAGAGAGGTCACTTTCAAACTGTCATCATATCACTTTTTTTTTCTACAAAATTAATATCAAGTTTTAAATGGCAAGCATCTGTCAAGTTTTTATTTATATTTAAAAAAAAGTAATTTCAAACTTCTTTCTTCATTGTAATATTTATGTATAATAATATTATAACATTTAGTAAAGAAATTGTTGCTTTTTCTGCAGGAGAAAAAAAAAACACCCAGTATTTCAATTAATATTAGAGTGGGATTTTAAAATAAATATTTCAGAATGTTAAGATTTTAAAGTCATAGACCACATAAAACAACATGTGCTTTTTAATGAATATATAAAGACGAAATGTGATCTTCAAAACTGGTGACAATTTTTACCAGAATATTAATGTAGCCCCACGAGAGAGCGTGAAAATACTGTAAAGTATGCAATTTGCGTGAAAATTCATGTTTATGACGTTAGAAACATGCACAAAATTAGTATGAAAATGTGGTACGAGTTGCATAAATCGAAATTTCTGATCACTGCTACGGGGCTACTGTTGGGTTTTGAGACAAACTAATATTATTTAAATCCCATCAAGTGTTTTGTGATATAAATGCTTATGTTTTTCTCTGGTCTATTCCTTTAAGTTATCATGATGTCTCTTATAATTTTATTTCATCGGAAGGATTATTAGTAATCGTTTTCTTGAAGTATAATCTTGCAACCCGTGGTAGCCAAAACAAACATTTTGTTATATTTACTGTATATATCTGTATATTTACTATATATATATATATATATATATATATATATATATATATATATATATATATATATATATATATATATATATATATATATATATATATATATATATATATATATATATATATATATATATTCACACATTCACACTTTGAAGAGCTTTGATGCGGTGTAACGAGCCAAAATTGCTATATAGAACTTTGTGGCATTTTTATTGACACATTTGAGTTTTATAAGCATCAAGTCTAAGTAAATAAGTTGAAGAAGAAAATATACAAAAAAAACAAAAAAAAAAAAACAATAAAATAAAATAAAAACAAATAGAGATTATGTTGCTTTCCCAGATTTCTTCAAATAGAAATCGCATTATATTCATATGTACTGAAAAAAAAATCTTTGCATTGAAACTTATAATCATTAGTACGCTGCAAATATGATATTTTTTCTTCTAATTAAATAACTTTAATTTATAATTTGATAATCTATACATTTCAATGTTAGTTAAATGAATTTTGACTTTTTAAATGTAAGGAGTTGTCTCATTATCTATTTTGCAAAAATATTATCTTAATATAAGTTGGCATGACCACACATGGAGTGGAAAATGTGACGTTTTGTTAATATATTTCAATTGTCAAAATTTTTTTTTATTTTTTTTTTAAATACATAATATATATCAATTTAAAAAAATGTTTTATTACTGGTAATTTTCTATAATTTGTTGTAATTATAGATAATTACAATAGCAAATATTTAACTAATTTCATGTATGTATAAGTGTCAATAACAAACGTTTTAATGTTTCCATACATCAATCGTTTCAGGAATTCTAAGCTGTGTTTTATTGATTTATTGTCAACCAAAAACAGACTTGCGACCGAAACAATACAGTGGTACACAGTACACAGAATTTATTACATTACAGTACAGTATAAAGTTATAATTTTAAAATTACAGACATGCACTTATATAAAAGATTATTAATTATAAATTTACTTCACACCTTTTTTTGTAATAGTTTTGTTATTGAGTTGCAATAATCATAGTAAAGATGTCAATAATATTTCATTAATAATTATTAACGTTGTATCTTAAAATTTTTTATTATATCATTTGAAAAAGTGAGTATAAAAAAATTGTGTGATCTCTCAATATATTTTTGTATGAATATAAAGTTTATTTGGAACACAGAAAAATAATCATATCCACTTTATTGAAAAATATTTTTTGAAAAAACAGCATAATACATCTGTTTTAAGATGGTTATAACAGTATATTCATATACTGTATTTGAGTATTTAATACTCATAATTATACTATTATATTTTAAATTTGAATTTTCATTAAATTTTCTAACAATTTTAGTTTTGAACTGACTCAGTGATTGTTAAAACTTATTGGCATATTGACCACACAGAACTGTCGTGTTATAGTCGTGATTTGGTAAGATAAAGCTGTTTAAGCTGTATAAGATTTAATATCTAGGGAATTAAAGCTTAAAATATGTGTCTTCCAAACATCTCAAAAATTTTCTTTTAATAATTGAATATGAGCCATAAAATAAGTGAGTCTGGAGTCAAAAACATTATAAGATTTTTGATATCATTAACTTTTTTTCAATACAGTGAGTTGAGTATAAAGTATAGACTTATTGTAAACTAGAAAATACAATGTAAATGTATAATTACTATACTATTCATACTTTGATACGTTCTTCATAATATATAAGGACATATTATGTAAAAAAATGTAATCAGTGTCAAGTACACCAGATTTTTCCGTGTAGGATAATCTGGAGTAACGATATAGAATTTTATTTTTGCGATAAGAAAAAAAAGCAAACACATTTTATTATGTAACGTAAAGAACACAATAAATTTTTCTTGACACGTTACGTAAGAAATTTTTTGTGATTATATACATGCAGCGCGTTCAGTACACCCACTGTGCATAAAAACACACGTGTATATAGTATATAAAATAATATTCTGTCTGTACTATATTATGTATTATACATAATGCCAGAGATATCCAGTTTTCATGCAGTCCTAACTAGTGCATACTTGGTTTTAAAAAAATGCATTTTGTAACACACTTTGATAACTATAAAATTGCAAAAGTTGTTGAGGACTACGTTAAAATAACTTATGTATACTTTTAAAAAAAAAAGTACATTTTTTGTTTGACATTGAAAGATGACCGCAGACTTATAGTTGATAAAATTAGTTAATGTTTTACAATCAAGTAAACAATTAAGTCTACTGAAGATAAGATTAAGTTTAATAAACTGAAGTAATACAATGCTAAATGTAAATAGAAATTAAACTCATACGTGACTCTGTTGGGAACATTTTTATATTACCCGCATTTTCATATTTGGGCATTGAAAATAATGCAGGATGAATACTTTACATTAAATTAAAGTGTAAACATATAGGGTAATGGTATATAATTATTCAAGTAAGAATATTTAAATGAATTTAAATAATTTTATTTAAAATTTTAGATGTTTTTTAAACCAATAACGTTAAGAAAGAAAGAAAAGCACACATTTAATCGAGAATTATTATGTAGTGAAAAAATGTTTAAACAGGCAAATAAACCAGTCACTTTCAATGATGTTGTTGTTTTGCAATAAACTCTTCAACTTAGCGCCCCATTGCAACCTAAGCTTCCTAGATATTCTATAAAAAAACACACTCACTGTTTTTTTTTGTCAATACCACCTAGGAGAATGCTCTAAAAAAGAGAAGCGAATTAAGTTAAGAAACAATTGAAAAGAAAAAAAAGTATAGTGTTGTGGTTCAATAGATAACCCTTAACTAATTGCATTCGTCTTATAAGAAACGTTGTTCAAAATCAACGGAATGAAAATTATACTAGTTAGTCATTGAAATAAATCACATTTGTTTACATTGTAATATTATTCTTAGCTCTAAAAATAAATATTTTAGGATTTCAGCGCATGATCTTTTAAAGAAATGAAAGAAAGAAAAAATACGCCCTCGATCTCTTCTCTCTCTCTCTCTCTCTCTCTCTCTCTCTCTCTCTCTCTCTCTCTCTCTCTCTCTCTCTCTCTCTCTCTCTCTCAGTTACAATGTACTTTTAACCGTTACATTGTCTTACAAAAATTTAATTTATAATTACGTCTTTGTCTTTTTTTTCTTTAATTTTATTTTAAGAAAAAAACATTGTCTTTTTGCTTTGAATAACTTAAGTCATCACATATGTCGAAATTTTAATTGCTTAATAAATCTTACTTAATTGAAACAATTATTTAAGATTAAAGCTTTATGAGCTTAAATGATTACAGATTTTTGTTCTGTTGTAAACAAGTTAATTTAAAATAATTAATTTTAAATAGAGCTATTAATAGATGATCCTGTCAATTCAATTATACAATCATAATCGCATACGCATGAAATGAACACGCAAGGACAAAAATAATTGTTTAAATTAGTATGAAATTATATGCGGTGACACCTTCAGTAACATTGTTCGTAATTACAAAATTTATGTGGCTCTGCATCATATTTTATATAGCAACTATGTTACTTTGTCTATAAAAATCATTTTTATAACGTAATTATGTATGCAATTCCTAATTAGCAACATTTATGCTATGATATATGAACATAAATTATGTAATTTATTTTTCTATTTGCATTGGAAATATTAAATTTACACCCTTGATTGATCATATAAAATTAATTGTTACTCAATTTAAAATACATGAAAAATTAAAGTAATAAGTTATAGTGTGAGGTGAACCGATTATATAAATTTAAAATCAATCAAGTACAAAGCAATGACAAAAGCAAGGAGAACGTCACTTTGACTTATTTTACATGAAATGAAAGTGTTTTTAATGCCATGACTTTTTTTTTCTTATACTGCCTTTTTTTACTATAGTCTATATTGGCACCGCTCCATCAAATGCTTAATTTAGCTTTTTTTTTGATAGTAAGTTTGAGATTAATCTCTGTAAAACTAATATATAATACAAGGTTACGTCCTTATTTTTTTAAGTAAAATTCATATTATTTTATCTTTGTTACAATTGTTTAAAATAATTTAGAATGAATTAAATTTTTAATTCAACACAGGCTATCTATAATTACTAAAATCTTTGTAAATTTATCTTCAATATAAAATGAAAATAATTGCTTACATTTGGATTACAAGAATTGAGATAAAAATAATTTTTATCAAAAAGCTTTTAATGGAAGAAGGTGTCATAAGTATGGAATAATAATTCCAAAAAAATATCATGTTATCGCTAAACAGTGATATACTTATCAATATTACATTAATTTATAGGGATAAAATTTTCTTTTTGTCATCAATCAGTAATTAATCTACTCTTATTGCTAGTACTCACTAAGGGATTAATAATAATTGACATTTTAGAAATATTGGGATTTGGGTATGATTTAAGTTGATAAGAAATATGGAGAATATGAAACGAATATGTCCTTTATACCCCACTAAGGTCTCTAAGGATGAGACTCAAATAACATTTTTTTTTTTTACGCAAGAATTATGGAGTATTAAAGCACGCTAGTTATTAAATGGTACTCAATATAAAAACCAAATTACTTTTTTTAATATTTTTAAAATCGAAGTTCAGGAAAAAAAAAAGTTTATGGAAATAAATTGGTTACACAGTTCTACTGTATACGGTATGTCAACTATAATCATTAAACTGAAAGATTTTTCCTAGAATATGCAGTTAAATTATTTACTTTGTAAAAGACGAAACAATATAATAGAAAGGGCAGTTATATACTGTTTGGGAAATGATTGCTCACTATATATACGATGTTTTCGAATTTTAATCTTCTCTCCCAAGTATTTCGAATAAAGAAGACTCGCTCTGGCTGCGTCTAAACTTAGAGATTCTCCCTCTCATTCAAGACCAAAAAAAAAAAAAAAAAAAAAAAAAAAAAAAAAAAAAAAAAAACGCGCGTGGTAAAATTAATACAAGCTTTTTTTCTTTTTCTTCTTTAATTTGTTAGACGTTTTGGCTTCAAATACATAATTCCTTTTCCTATAAATATTCTGATCTCTGGGGTGCTTAAAAACTATTTATATATATTTTATTGTTAACATACTGTAGTTTAGTTCGCCAAATATAAAACTAAATTATAGTTTAAAAAACAAAAAAGTTTATCAATTAAAAAAGACAAAATAAAATTGAACGCAATAAAAAGTTCAAAAACCTTGCTGTAACACCTAAAAAAAATACAATCCTACAAAATGTTGGCTATAATCTAAAAGCGTTATCTAATCGTATGCTGTCATGTTATGGTTACTTAACGTGAGGAGGTTGGACATTAATTCGCGGCTCCCTCTTGTGTTTATTTGAACATGGGGTGTTTGTTTGCGACATCGTCAAAACTGCAGGGGTCACATGATGACGTAAAAAAAAAAAAAAAAAAAAAAAATTAGCATTTTGTCTATTTTAATTTGAGTTAGAAGTTAGAAGAGTAATTATAATTTTTACTTTTCTTTTCCTCTAATATTATAGAAAAATAGCGTATATTTAAAGAGCTTTTCATTGCTGGAGTATTTATTTTCATTAACGTTCAATTATTTACGTTGAACATTTAAATCTCACAAAGACAACGTTGCATATAAAATGCAGGCATTGCATCAGAAAGTATTAATCACATGTATTCACAGATGCATGAAATACTATTGTTTTTTTCTGCTGTTACAAGTAAATATGTCATAATTAAACCATCTTCCATGAGTATATAATAATAATAAGAGAATAAAAACTTGTATAATAAAAAGCTCTTGCTCTGATACGATTATTATTCTCGCTTGAAATCGTTTCATATAATATAGTCACAGTGGTTATAATATTTGCATAAAATCATTCACAACAATAGAAATATATAAAAGAGGATGTGCAGTCACTGAACTTTGAAATGTCCAGTCAAATAAAATATAATGTCTATGTAATTAAATATTGTAAAAAATAACAGTGTCTCAAAAATCAACATAATAATCTCGCTGCAATAAAACTTCGATATTATATTATAGCGAGGGAAAATGTTCAAAATAACTTTGATAATGGTTTCAAGGTAATTTTTTTTTCTCTCTACATCTCTGCTATAATTTTCTTCTATATGGTGTGTATGTAATTTTATCAAATAATAGAGAAGTCAGTTCATAAAAAAAAAATAATAATAATAATAATAAAAAATGAAATATTGTTTTATTGTATAGTTGTTTTGAATTTATATACGCAAAAGTGTAGAATTTACAACTCTCACCTATACGTATAGTTTGCCAAAAAAATAAATAAAACTATCAAGGTGAAATTTATCAAGTGATTTAATAATAAATATCTCACTTTTGAGTATGACTATGCAAAAATTATCAAATCATCAATAATCGAATCGGGAGATCACTTTTTTTCCATTAATTTTACACTGCGCATATAGCAAAATATAATGTCATTTGTATGTAAGTACGTACACCTAAAAAAAAAAAAAATTATATAAATAATTAAATTAACAATTATTATAACAATACTACGCATTAATTTGACGCAATCTTACGCAATTATCTGTTTAATTGTGAGCAATAATTGTTGTTAATTTTCACACAGGTGCTTGTGCAGGTGTTAATTAGTTATGTATAACATAAAAATACGTATATAAGGAAGATCCATATGTGACAAAATAAAAAATTGTCACCTGTTTTATTTGCATTGTGATTCCATAATTAAGTGACACCTGCAATTCATACGTGTGATCATTAGATCCTTTGTCTTTATTAATATAATAATTTTAATCAATTAATATATTGCATTGTGTTGTAACTTAACAATTTCCTGTGTTCAAGTATCGAGTAATAGATTTATACTTTGCGGTCAATGGTGATAGAAAAAATTGTACCAAAAAAATATAATATATAATATTAAGTACAGCGATAAATTTATTTAGTTCGATTTTTTTTTGTTTAAACCATTTTCATGGTCACTATCAAACTCAAGAAATTTCATTTTATGTATGTCAAACACAAATAATTTTATTGCCAGTAATTTTTTTGTAATTATACAAATATTAATGTGAGTCTAATTGTCTGTTTAACACCATATAGAATAATTTATACTAAGAAAATAAAGTAATTTTTAACTTCTTCCTCAAAAAACAATTTAAACATTTTATTAAATAAAAACCATGTGATTTTAACTATGACGTACTTTTTCTGATTAAAATTAAAGTTTTAATAATTGCTTTCTCAATTCTTGTTTTAAATTAAATAATTGAAATAATTCTTAAGCTTTAGAGGTTATACTATATGTTTATTTGTGAGCATCGTATTAATGGTAATGAATACTGACTTTTCTATATAAACTGTTACAGCTCAACTTTCGAAATTAGCAATCAATAATAATAATTTTGTGACTTTTCATAACGGAATTTAAGAAATTATAAAAACTATAAGTAATATTTTCCGGATGTTTACAAAGATTGCTTAGAAAACGTTTTCAAATTGTGTTGGTCTCTGCAATGATTTAATATTTGAAAGAAATGCATTTTATTTATCAAAGAAAATGGTATTTATATAAAATTGTTAAAAATTGAGTGGGTGACAGTTTTATAAGAAAGCACTCAAATAATAATGAAAATTGAGCCAGAGGGGTGAAAACGTCATTGCCACTCACAAAAATATATTTTAAGATATGCAATAAAAAAATCAATCAATATTCTGCATAAAAAAAAAATGCGTTTTCAATCATTTTTCTCCCCTGTCATATGACTGCAATATTACGTAGAGAAAAAATGTTTACATAAGAAAATTATAAGTGATTAGGCACGGTTGTTTATTTTTAACACCACGTATAGAAAATGCTGACGAGGCAAATTAATTGCTCTGACAATAGTATAAAAAAAAAACTTTATGTTAATTACTTTTTAATCTATTTGCTGTATGCAGAAATCTTTGTAAAAATTACAATATGCATTCTTTAAATAGTTCAATACATATTTTATAAATGTTCTTTTCTGTTGCCTTTTCAGTTTTACTATTTTTTAATATTGCATCTTTTCTTACATTTTTTTATTTACATTCTTTGATTTTTTTGATTATATATACATTCTATGATTATGCATATATTTTTTTTATGTACTTTAATTTTTCAGCATTATGCATTTATAAATTAGGGAGTAATATACACGATTGTGATCACAAATGTTATAATTAAAAACTTGTACTAAATTTGCAATAATATTCTTACAATATTAATAATAATTAAACCATTGAATGTGATGGTAAAATATATAATATGTGCACAATATATTTTTGGAAAAAAAAAAAAAAAAAAAAAACTCTAAATAGACCAATTGTAATTGAAAAATATATATTTTACATCATAAAAAAAAATAATAATAATAATTAACTATATAAAATTGATAGGTATACATTTTTAAGTATATATTTTTTACATTTGGAAACTGTTGAAAGAGTGTTTAAATTTTGTGTAATGAGAAGAATCAACAGGTTCTATATATAGAGAGCAACAGGTAAACTTGAGTTTGCGTGATGATAATGAATGACCGTTTATTTATTCATAATATTTTTTTAAATTGCAATGTAAACTGCAGGTACTTATAAGCACTTACATATTATAGTAAGTTTATCGTCTCGATGTCTGAGTTATCATTGGGTAAGAGAGGAAAACATATATTTTAATTGTTTTACTTATGCAATTCTCGCATAATTTTAAAAATATTATAAAGATAAGATTTTATTTAATTCAATGCAACATGTGTATAGAAATTAAGAATTAATTAAAAGAATTACAAAATGACAGCATAAATTTAAAGAATTTTTCATTCTATAATAAATTATATATTAAACGCCTCTCTCATCTCTCTCTCTCTCTCTCTCTCTCTCTCTCTCTCTCTCTCAACTCCAAATCTAAATAATATAGGTTCATATATTTTTATATATCTATAAACCAGATCAATTTAATGAAAAATTACGAAATCTATGGGTGGGATTTTTTTTTATGTATACTTTCATCTATATTACGCCCAAGGTCTTATCTTTTAATTTCTTTCTATAGAATACTACATTTGCCTGAAGCTCATTAGCTTTTAAACAATATTTTTTATCTTATTTGTATTGTTGAAAGTGTTAATTATCATGTTTGAGAATTCTTTTAATTATTATGAATGATAAGAACTTTTATGGTAAATACAGTATGTACACTTTGTAATACAAAAGTGGGGAATGCACATTCATATATAATATGTTACCCACTTTTAGCTCGATTTTTCCCCCAATGTTTTCATTGCGTTTTTCTTTCTTACATTTTTTGCTATACGTTTTTTATTATGCAAATAAAATTTGATTTACCATTTTTTTAATACCTTTAATTAATATTGAATTCTTTATATGGAGCAATATTTGCACTATGCTATAAATTTGACTAAGGAAAATCAATGACTTTTAAAGAAGATTGTATACTGCGGCTGTGTAATTAACTTTATTGCGTATTGAAAATAGTGCACTGTGTGCTGAGGATGATTTAAATTCGTAATTGGAAACACACGATCTGTGTTTACGTCATTCATATAATTATGTCACCCAAGTGGCTTGATTTTTTTCCCCCAATGACCGCATAATTTATTAGAATTACATAATTTGCATAAGCATCGATGGTGATTTTAAGTTTTGTCATATATCAATCCTCTCTATATAAAATTTTCATAGGTTTTACAACATGGCTTTTTCAATGCTAAGAAATGTTCATAAACTCACATATGATAACCCAAAAGCCCTTCTGTAGCCCCGCATACTCGTGATCATCCTGCGAGATATGCAAATCGTCCCGTATCTTTTACGTCATAGTTATGGATTTACTATAGCAGATGTTGTAAAAAGTTGCATATCTCGCAGGATGAGCGCAAGTTTAAGGGGCTACCATGGGGCTACGGATGGTCTTTGGGGCATCATACGTGAGTCAAAGAACAGTTCATTATACATTAGCTAACATTGAAAAATCCATGTTGTAAACCCTGAACTTCCACTTCAACGTAATAATTGACTTATATAGAATCTCAATATAATTACATAATATTATGTTTAAGTATGAAAACGTAACAAATTGTTTTAAAATTTAAGTTTATGGCATAGTATTTAAAATTATAGTTGTTGTTTTTTGAGTATTTCGTATAACATAAAAATTTGCTATACAGTATTTTTATTTTCCTTATACATTGGAAAATCCACCAGAGAAAACTGGTTTTAAATTAAGCATGGAATTATTTAGTTTGATAAATTTGATTGCAGTAATATAATCTAGAAATTTACGCCTTTTTACTTGTACAGATATTGAGCATTGATGACAAATGTTTGACTTTGAGATAAGATGTACGTAATAATTGATGCGCTTTCTTCTTCTTTTTCTTACAAGTTGTAATAATGTTATAAAAAGTCTTAATAGATTGATACGGACAAACGTATAATATTTTATTTAACTTTAAATTATAAAAAATAATATTGGCTTCAATAAGTCATAACCTTCAGTTATCTTGCGAGTACTATATTGACTTTATTTGGTACACTAGCCGTAAAAAAATAAAATATTACAATAGAAAATGTCATCATTATATCATCTTTAATTCTTGAAATAATATTGTGATAATATTATATCTTCATTTGTAATTCTTTTATTTATGTATTTATATTATAACAATATTGTACATTAATAATTTTGTATGAAACATTTTTAATGTAATTTTTTTTATTTATTTTTTAAATTAGTTTATAACTATTATTATATAAATATATTAACTGCATTTTTTTTTCAATTTAAATTTTGCAATCTATCTGCTTATACAATCTGAGTAAATAGGTTATTATATTATAATCTTACATATTAGCCAAAAATAAAATTCTGCCCGCATCGTTACGTGCATGTAAATTTTATAAAAGTTACTTAATAAAAAAAAATTACACAACACACAAACTAAAAATTCATTAATATTATATTTTTAAACGGATAATTATTTTAAAATTTTCCCATGAAAAAAAGATAGTTATAAATATATTCAAATTTTATGAATATAAGAAGAAATCCAAATATAGTAATAACGAGGAGCCTCTAAATGAATATTATTGTAATAAAATTATTGTCTGAATGTGTCTGCATATTTGATTATTATTGACATTGAAATTTAATTTGGGCACAGAGGATTATTGACATCAACGGAGGGTTCAAGGATTTATGCAGAAGCACACGCGCTTTGCATTGGTCTGCCATGTCTTCATGTGAATATGGAACAATATAATCAATATTGCATTGCAATCTTATTTCTAGCATTATAGTCAATGTCATTTAGAGCAAATGTTTAGAAATTTAAATATTACACTTATACATAAACAAGTATCAGTTTTTTTATGATTGATCAACGAAAGAAAGTCTGTAAGCAGAAATTATTGTGCATGATATAAAAGCTTGTTCTGTAAAGTAAAGTGAATCTCAACAACAGTGATTGGCTGACCAACAAAATACGACACATTCATTGGTTGATCTTGTTTTTTGAGCTAACAAAATAGACAAAAATTGAGTCACATGAAGAGCATAGAACTTTTTTGTGTGGAGTTTCTTTCATTCTTATCAAGTTCAAAGTTCTAAACGAAGAAATAACAATGATCGACCATATGTATAAACGTAGTAAACAGGTAACGAAGTCATAATCAGCTGTTATAACAAAGGAACATATCGACACAAAAGTTGCGCCGGAAGTCTGACTTTGCAGAACGAGCTTATATGTCATTTTTTTCTTTACATATTGCTGCTTTTTGTCAAAACGCAATATTTTATGGCAACTTTAATTAACGTAATAATAAAATGTTTCATATAAAATATACTCCATGGTAAAATATGTTTAATCGAAGACAATAAATAATAAAATTTTATACCCCATGCAGTATCTGTAGTCTCCACACCAAAATCATATTATATTATATCATTGTGCCTAAATTTGCAGACTATTCATATTGCGATATTCTTATTAATTTTTATTAATATAAAATAATAATAAAATTAAATCATGCAAGGATATATAAGCCCATATAATAAATAAATAATAATAAATAATCTCAACCTGGGTTCAATTGAGAGGTTGTGTGCATGATTTCATGCACCCAATAAAAACAGTTTAATTATTATTATTTTACCAGAGTGCAATAAAATTACATTTTCTGATCGCAAATAATGTTGTTCATAATATATTATGTTATTATCACCATCAATGATTGAACTATACATTTATAATAATCATTTTACATATTATTATAATGCTATTTTAGAATATACATTCAAAGTTAAATCTTATGTGACCAGATGTGTAATATGTTAAAATTTTTATATTGCATAATTTTCAATGTCGTTATATACACCACTCCGTATAATAATAAAATAAATAACTTGCAAACCTTGTATAAAATGATAACGTATTTAAATGAGGTGTTGCCTCGGGCATAGGCTTGGCAATAATAATAGTGATAAAAATTTGATGACAGCATAATATATATAATGTAACCATGAGAATGCGTGCATTTTATTACATAAAAATTTATTGATAATGAATGTCAGCTGACTTGTCATCTAAATTACGTAATTATATTTTTACTCCAATTAAATTACTTATTTTTTTTATCAGAAATGCGCGGTACACATCAAAATGAAATTTACAATTCATTGCATTACTCAGATCTGAACCATTGATTTTTCCTAACTAATTTTAAGTACTGTTCAATTTATATATTGTGCAAAAAGCATTGTGAAGGCTGATAAAGCATTTCAAAGTGCTCTTTATTATTACTGCAATTGAATATTAACCATTTAGAGGGCGGTGTGAGTGGGTGGATATGGGGTGGGGGGTCACCAAGCGCCGCTAGAAGGGGTCATGGGAAGGCCATATTGACAATTTCCTGCCCTCTGAACCACGTGATCAATTTATATATCACACGCATAATGCACAGTTCCGCGAGATATAGCACTCTATCAAAGCAGGATGAATTAATAACCATTTTTAAATAAACATTTTTTTCTAATTTTAGTTATTGATATTAAACAATATTTAAACTGCTAATAACCGAAGAGAGAGAGAGAGATGCGAGAGAGAGAGAGAGAGAGAGAGAGAGAGAGAGAGAGAGAGAGAGAGAGAGAGAGAGAGAGAGAGAGAGAGAGAAAGCAACAAGTGATGGAATTTGCATTCCATGACGAGTGCCACAGATGAAATAAAATTATACTGCATTTGTATGCAACGCAACAGATGAATAGAAAAATGGCAACAATAATGGAAAAAAATAATAATAAAAAATAATAATAATAAAAACAGGATAACGGTTTTAGTGTAGGCTTATCCCCCATTTCCGTCACAAACAAAAATGCATAATGTATAAGTGGAGAACATAGAAAGATCTTTTTGATTGTTATGCATGCACACCAACCATCACTGCGCAATTTAAAAACGTGTTTTTATAATTCATTGAAGTGGAATTAATGGTGTGCGCAGTAAAGAATATATCAAAATGGATGCAAAATTTAAAGTATATTATTATGAATAAGTTAAGTTTATAATCAGTCAAAATTTAAATTAAATTTAACGAAACTATTGGGAAAGAAGTATAAGAAAATGGTGATGCAATATATTTATAATTTATCTGTGTTGTCATTTAATTCTCTACAACTTTTTTTCTTTTTCTTTTTTGCTGATTTAAGAAGTGCTTCCTTAACATCTGCATACATAAGGATGACTTTAATATTATTTACTCGTAAAAACTGCATAGCTGATTTAAAATAATTGCTATAACAATCTCCTACAGCAGGACTCTTTAGCTGCAGTGCTTCTCATCCTGACAAAACAACTTTTTACAACGATGTATTCAGATCAGACAGACGCGGGATACGTTCGTCTTAAAAACTATAGCAATAAATTTGATTTATAGACCACACATGCCATACTTAAATACCATTTTTTTCCCTTTACTCTCAATGGCTGCAAAGTAAATGAAGTAAAAATAACCATATAATGGGATGTCTGGATCGTTCAAACCGAATATACTGAAGCAAGTGGGTGGTTTTCTCAGCCTTATTGCAACGTATATTAAACTCGTGTATCCGCAGTGGTTATATTAATTGATTATATAGGAATAACTGTTAATTTTATTTTTTTTTCTGTATAAAAGTTATTTAAACAATTAGAGCTCAAAAATCAGAACGGGAGAGATCGCCTTTGAAAATAATAATACAAACTTTAAAAGGCGTACAGGGCTATTTCATTCATATTACACATTAACCTTGGCCATAAAATTAAGCTAATAATATTAAAACAAGAAAACAAAACAAATACAACAATCACTAAAATTGAAAAAAAAAGAAAAAAAAAAATAAAAAAAAAAGAAAAGGGGTATAGCGCATAATGTGCAAATAATGTACAGCAATTATCATAATACTGTATAAATCATACAAATTATAGACGTAAAGTTCCATCCTGTTGAAAGTTTTTTTTTTTTTTTTTTGGTTCAATTGAATATTGCATATGAATTTGTAATTTAATAATTAACATAACCCCTTATTGCTTATAAAGGGTATATTTAAAAATTGATGTTGTCATAAATATGAGTGATCCGTATGATTATGCTATAAGTGAGCAACAGTATTATATATACTTCCAAATAAAGGCATATATATAAATTTGGGTAATATTTGACGTCAAGACTATATTCACGAGGTTTATGAGTGAGAGCGAAGCTCGTGACGCCGGCGACTTCGGCATACATTATAATATACTCAGACATCAGGTGGTAGATAATTAGCACAAGAAACCGCAAAGTTCATACAACTTTTAGAATCTACTGGACCAAAATTATTCATATATTAAGTAAAATGAGAAATATTGTATCATAAACGCACCATTCAAGAAGAAAATACAATTCTATAATGAAATGACGTATTCAATATGGGATTTTGTATGACAATTTTAATATTATAGTAAATTTTATGATTTCAGATTTCTTTCATTTACTTATTTAAAAAGAAAAAATTACGGATGTTGAATTTTGTATATTTCCTTTAACATTTTTCAATTATAGAAATTGTACAAACGGAAATTTGACAACATTCATCCGGAGTTTATGAAATTAAAATCATTAATTTTATACGTATATAAGTGGATAAGAATGACGTGTGCCTATACGTAGCAAATAAAATTTTACTTTTTATTTTATTTAATTATTTTGTCATATATAGCTTCTTAGGAATGAAGTATACAAAGTCTAGGTATTAAATTTAATAATTATGTATGTCGCACTACTTGCATTACCTAAATCTTATACGTACGCATAAAATACTAAAATGTTGAAATAGTATAATTTTGGAGAGAGAGAGAGAGAGAGAGAGAGAGAGAGAGAGAGAGAGAGAGAGAGAGAGAGAGAGAAATATTGCCAATATATGATTATTAATACTGGAAGTTTATATTTTTACATAAAATTTTAAGCTCTTATAAACAAAATTTTTATTAAATTTACTAAAATGATTATTTTGTGTTGTTTGACAGGACCCGAGATGTGGGCTCGTCTCTTCCCTCAAGCTGGAGGAGCACGCCAGAGTCCAGTAGACATTGACACTACGATTGCAAGCGGTGACTCGGTGCTGGAGCAGCGTAAGCTCACCACTAGCTACTCGGCACAGGACAACTTGCAGCTTATCAACACCGGACAAGGGTGGAAGGTGCAGGCACCACAACCCAACTCAAGTAAGTAACCTCTACGTATAATATTTACTTTTCGATTCACAAAAAAATATATAAAATAATAATAAACCAACTTTTAATAATAATTAAGTATAAAATAAAAAAAAAGAAAATGAAAAGAATAACTTCAACATAGCTGAAAGCTGAAATACAACGGATATTATGAGAAAATGAATATTAACAGTTTAACAGGAATAATATAATATGCATTTTGTTATATATTATTTATTAAGTGCTAAAAGCAGAAAGGCATAGGGAATTTTGAGTTTTTAGTAAAACTACAGTTTTAAATTTACTGGCCACATTTTTAATTTTGATTGCGTGAGCCGAGAACAAGCTTAATATTCTTTTATTGTGTGCAATTATAATTTTTACTACTTTTATTTGTAAGCACGCAAATTTAACCGCTTTTTTATATAACGAGAGATAAAGGTAACTTTTTTTTTTTTTACTTGCATAATAATTAATTTTTCAGTTTTTATGATAATACTTTTTAATTTAAAAAAAAATATACATATCAACAGGCCTGGAGGGTGGTCCATTGGCCGAGTGTGTTTACAAACTTGAGCAATTCCATTGCCACTGGGGTGCTACTTGTGAGGAAGGCTCCGAGCACACAGTTGATGGGCGAGCATTTGCTGGAGAGGTAATAATTATTTTTATATTACTGGATTATACCAGATAATTGAAAAATAATTCTTATAGTATCTGTTCCCTGATTCAAGAAATTTCTTGAATTAATTTAATTAAATATTTACATATTTCTATCCAATTTTTTTTTATTCATTCAAGAATATTATTATATGAAAAATAAACCTCGAATCTTATACTTTTATTAAATTATTTTTATTCAAAATTTTGTTCATTAAAAATGAAAGTTATATGTAAGCAAGAAAATAATTACAAGAGTTTTTTATATGCATATTTTAGTTATGCATATCTAGTTCTTACTGGCTTGCATTCTTTCATATCTAAAAGCTATAATGTTTCAATATAATCTTGGGCATTGTATTTCAGTTGCATCTGGTACATTGGAACGCAACTCGCTACTCCAGCTTCGCAGAAGCAGCGCAACATGATGATGGTCTCGCCGTTCTTGGAGTTTTCTTGCAGGTCAGGATATTTATGTGTTAATTGAATACTCAAACAAAACACAGTAAAGAATGAATTTAAAATATAATTTGTAGAAATTTGAAAAGCAACGTCATAACGCTTATACCTGCGTCATAAGTGCAACATGTAGCACGTCACAATACTCGACATCGTTTTAGGTAGCTATTTGTCACTTCACTTTTGTAGTTTTGTTATAATATTTAATAATATATAGTTAATATATTTATATGAATTAGAGAAAATTGAAATTTTAACTTTTTTTTAAAGACTACAAAAAAAAAAAAAAAAAAAGATCGGGCAAAATAATATTAAATATAAAAAATATACTCAGCATTATATATAAACTATTTCTGACGCTAAAAAGAGAGAATATGGTGAAAAAGGAGAGCGAGAAAGGATAGAGAGAGAGAGAGAGAGAGAGAAGTGTAAACTTGGCGTGATATCTGATGTCGAAGCGCCTTTTTACCCCATATCTTCTAGTGTGGCGCCACGTAAAAGGATTACACTTCTTGTAAAATGAAACAACCTCTTAGAGTTTTCTGATCTCCTGGTTTTGGTGTTCTCCGTGGCAGCGCTGCGTCCGCATGCGTGTTACGAAAACCAGTGAAAAAACTTGACTCTGAAGTCACCAGTCCAGCTAGTTCTCCAGTCTCTTCCCTCAAAATCAACAGAGCCTGAGCATTATTGGCGAACACATTTTCCATTTCATCGAGTTAACTTCTTAATTAATTATGTTCTCCTAATAGCAACAGTTCCCTATGTAGCGCTGACGTTACAGGGAAAAATTATTTTATTATTCAAATTTTATGTCGTTGCTGTTCGGTAAACTCCGTTCGTAATATAATTTAAAAAATATGAAACCTAAAAGAAAAATTACGTATACTTCGATCATTTATGTTCCTTTAATTATTGAATATATATATTTTTTACCAACTTTTTAGCAATATGGGTGAAGGGAGGGAGGAGTCTTGACAGAAAATCATTTTAATATATAATTACAATTTGCGTATGAGCAGGGACTAACAATAAGAACATGAGCGTGCGTAAAATTTTGATAATAAAAAAATTTATAGGTAATAAAAATTTTACAAGACCACAACATCCGTTCCATAATATTTTTCTGCGTGATAATCATAATTAAAAGTCATCGAATGTTTAGTATATGTATAAAAGCAAGCATCTTGCTTACATTTAAATTATTTTTGTAACATTAATTGCTATTAGAAAAATATTTACATGCAAAATCTATAGTGCATATAAGCAGCATTTCTTTCGTAATTTTTTATCATAGGCATTCGTACGGTGTGCGCTTTAATTTTTTTACTTGTATTATGTAGGTTATTAATTAATGTTTATTTTATTGATGTTGTAGGTGGGTGAAGAGAAGCATGAGGAAATCGAGAAGATTGCTGCCCAGCTGAGCGAAGTTCGCTGTAACAGCCAGACCACCAATTTGAATGCTAACATCAACCCTGCAGCTCTCCTGCCAGGTAATGCAAATGTTGATCACTGCCAAAATAAAATCTCACCACACTTCTATGCTAGTAAAATAATAAATAAATAAATTAAAATTTGAATGGATCGTCTCAATCTTGTCAAAAAGTTTCAAAAGTGAAGTTATACCAAGTTATACCTTGAGCCGTGAGCGCTAAGAGTTCTTTCTGCTGCGGTGTAACCCCTATTTAGAAGAGACATTTCTCGTAAAATAACTTTATCTGAAACCTTTCAAAGCAATGGGGATAAATAATAATAATAATAAAAAAAGGAATGGAATGTAACGTGGTATTTTGGTTTTTGAATAGAGACGAGTATAACAATATTAATTAAATCAAGATCATAATTATTATCTATATAATGATATAATGCATTAATTTTGATGTTAGCATGTAATTTTTTTTTCTTTTTTTACTTTGCAGGCTCCCTTGGTTATTGGACATATCAGGGCTCTCTCACCACTCCTCCTTGCAATGAGTGTGTTACTTGGATTGTTTTCAAGGAGCCTATTACTGTTACCGAGGAGCAGGTAAGAAAATAAATAATTAATTATAATTATACGAGGGAGTGTGAAATCTATTAGAATTTATACTAAAAATACGATCATTAATTCTTTTCTACAAGAAAAACTTAAAAATTGTGTTGAAAACGTTGAGAATGTTTCTAAAAATGAAGCAAAAGTTACATTACTTTTCGAATATTTCTCCTCTCTTTTTATGGGATTTTTTTTAAACATTGCATTTAATGAATTAATGAACATTTTTATATTATCTCAACAGCTTGTTGAATTCCGCAACCTAAGTTGCTCCAGCTGTGAACCAGCAGAGCAACTGGTGCTCAAGAACTATCGTCCTCCACAACCACTTGGTAACAGAGCTCTACGAGAATGTAATGCAGCTTAAAAAAAATAATAATCCATATCCATACACCCAAATCTCTTCCAGTCAGAGCAAGCAAAAAAAAAAAAAAAAAAAAAAAAACAATTTCCAGTACAATATTTTACTAATTGTCTTGCCCTGGCACACAAAGTGCTGCTGCTATCTTCTTTGCATATAATATACAAAATACTGGAAAAATTGAAGAAGATTCATCATAAAATTTGACTTGATTATTATGACTTAAATTTTAAAATTATTGTTATAATAAATCAATTTTCAGTATTTTACCTTACGCTTGTTTCTCTTGCCAATCTAAAAGAAATTAAGTATTTTAACATTTAATTTCTTTATATTTAGTTCTACTGTAATTTATTTTCTTAAAAAGAAAGGAAAAAAATCAATGTGATTATTGTTACGATAATTAATGACAAAGGCATCTATTTATATAATGCTGATGTTTAAATATTTCCAATGTGAATTAAAAACTATCAGGAATGACCAGCATTGACAGTAGAATATAAGTTTCAGTTTTATCTTCTCTTTTAATTATTTTTATCCAGACACCTTGTGTTAATTCCATTTTTATTTTCTTGTTTGAAAGGAATTTCTATATTATTTGCTTTTACATGATTGTTGTATATATTTATGCTATGTTATTTGCAAAGCATATGGGCACTCATGGTGGTAGGAAATAATAACAAAACTTAAGAAAAAAAAAAGTAATATAGTTTACATTATATCAGTTCAATCATACAAATTCAAATAAAACATAAATGTACTGTGCTATTTATCCAAATTTGTACTGTAATATACAATTCAAATACTTTAGGGGTTGTTACCTGTAAGCCTTCTTTGCAATTGGCTTTTCAAAGTGAAACTGCTAATTATTACTTTCAAATAAGAAAAAAAGTTTGATTGTTATGTACAAAAAAATTCACGTAAGGATTGCACACCATAATTGATTCTTTAAAGCCCAGGACAGCGGTCGTTTCTTATCGCACTTTAGGCTCCGCCCCTGGAATAGCATCTATAAAGTTAGCACAGTCCAAACTCTTATCGCTGCGACAAGAAAAGGAATAAGAACGCTGTCTTAGGCTTAAGTGGAAATTTCTTACGTAGAAAATTAGTTAATTCGTGAACTCTAATTTTTCTTAAGTAGAAGTAATTAATATTTTCACTTAGAAAAGCCAATTTTGCCAATTGTGTCTTTCTTTTTTCTTGCAGAGACGTTTACTTTTTATAGGCATCTACATATAATTATTTAAAAAATAAACATCAAAACACATATTTTTTAAAATAACAATGTTTATCATAACTATGATGTGTAGCAATAAATTATGGTACCTTTTGTTATATTTCAGGGAATGTATTAATAAAAAAAAATTTAATATAAATTTTATGTAGTATGGTAAATTATATCTTGCCATTTATGGTTCTAATATTTCAATAATTCATACTCATTTACACCTAATAAATATGTGTACAGTAATTTTTTGTTTTGGAAACAGTGATAATTGCCTTCCTCGTGTGATAAAAATACATTTCTATTGTTTGTATTGCATCACAAATAGATTGATATGATAACATTAATAATCAACAGTATATATAATAACAACACTGTAGCTGCTAGCTATTAATTGTAAGTAAATGTTAAATATCCTAGTTTAGAATGGGGGGGCGAGGGATCCAATATTTTAATTGTATTCTTATTGTTAGATGTTAATTATTATCAGAAATATATTAAAATGTTATGTAAATTTCTAGAAAAATGGTAAAGGTCTATGTATAATGTATTAAAAATAAATATTTAAACATATAATATTTTGATTTATTTATTTACTGTACCTCAAAATACTGTAGTTCTTTAAAAATATATATACCTACCTGATTTTTTTTTTTATTGCTTCATATTTCATAAAATATCAATAACTATTATTGATTCAAAATGTAAATCAAAGAAACAAAAATTGTATTACAAAATAAAGCACATAATATGTAAAATTATATTTCGTTAACTTTGTACTCAAAAATAAATTTCAATTTCAATGTATGTACTTTTTTAGGGTCAATTTTACTGCATATTCTGAAAGAAAGCATTTTGTTCTAAATTGATAAGAGATTTGCTAATTTTTGAGTTTATAATTTAATTTTTGAAAATCGTGATTTGACATCATGGCCAGTGACTTTTGAGTGCATGCTGATGCAAAAGTAAAGAACCGACTGTGATGATGTCTTATCAAAATCAAACTTTAAAGTGACAACAAAGGCTAGAGAGAGAGAGAGAGAGAGAGAGAGAGAGAGAGAGAGAAGAAAAATCTATTCTGCATTATGAAGAGTACACAGTACACTTGATTTTGATTGTGAAAATATTTTATCATTTTAATCCAATACGTCGAGGGCTATTCGGCATTTCGATACTACTGCAATCTCCGCGGCTGCAACTTTGGCACATGTGACTTTTTTTGCCAAGCCCACTAATGGCACACCTGTACAGGCTAAGCGCATAAAAATGTTTCAAAAGAGGGGAGCGCGGAGAATACAGAGGTGCCAAAATTGGACCCGCAGAGATTGCAGTAGTACCAAAATGCCGCGTAACCCTCAATGTGTTTATTGTGTTATTCTCATAAGAATAACACTGTAAAGTTTGCGAGATTTTTTGAATAGTAAAATATATTATTACAGTATCTCAATCATGTGTTCAAAAAAAAAAAAAAAATTATAGGTAGTATATTTTACTCATTAAAAATCAGTGCAAGTTTTTGGATGGAAAATATATCATAGTATTATCACTTATCACAATCATACTTTAAATCAGTGCACAATTATTCATACCAAATAAATAGTTTAATAATTTAGCTTTTGCACTAAAAAAAAAAAAAAAAAAAAAAAAAAAAAAAAACTGGACAGGAAGATAGAAATATTAAAATTACTCTTTTTACTGCAATTTTAGTTATATTTTAATTTACAAAGACATTTAGTAGTTTAGTACAAAACTTACCAACAGTATAGTGAAGAACAAAAAATTTGTAAAAATAATAACACATTCAACATATATTTTGAAAATTGCATTTGTACTGCTTTCATTCACTGTCAACAATATTTATTTAAAAAAATTAAACTGTTCTTTTTAAGGTTACACGATGACACATTTATTGTACCTACATTCTTTAAAATCCCCTGACTCCATGAATGCATAAATAGGTAAGTAATTTGCATATAAAAATAAATTAATCTTTTTATCAATCAATTATTGAAAAGTCAATTAATTCCCTCAATTATTAATTTATTAATGTAAGTAACGCAGAAATAATAATAATAATATTTAAAAAAAAAAAAAAAAAAAAAACAAGGAGTTATACATAAGTATGTAAATCTTAACATAATGTACTGTACACACATTACTATTGAAAGCAAGTAAATTTAAAAAACAAGTTATGTACTTATTTTGTATATTCAAGGAGTCAGAATCACTTCACTTTAACACTGGTTCAATTTGATTTTATAAATTTTCACATATCAACACAGGTTTCTATGAGAGAAAGCCTCTTGTTGGTGGCTTTGTAGTCTCGTGACGTTGGATTGCAGCCAGTAGTGCAGCATTCAGTTTGACACCAGACTCTGCTGCAAGCTTTAGTGCCTGCAAAGTAATGATAACAAAGTTTTATTGTGTAATAAATTTGAAAGAAAAGGATAGGAGAAACCAGCAAGGGCTTTATCATACACAAGAGAGTCCTTTAAATGACAATCTTGCTAGCACAGAGATAATACACACATTGGATACGAAGCTTTCGGCACTAAACTCCAAAAGAAAACAGAATGTGCCTGTGTCTTTGTAAGTCCTTAAAAGACTCAGAAACTCTGATTAACTTCAATAATTCTGAAGGACTAATTAAGAAAGCACTGACACAATCCGTTTTCTGTTGCAATAACAATATGTGCTAACAACATTTTCAACAAACTATGTGAATCTCTTACCTATGGTAAGGGCTTTGCTGGTTTCTCCTATCATTTTATTTTAAATTTATCATACCTAACTGCAAGGATTTATTTTCCTTAATATATCTTAAAACTTATAAGTGACTGATGAAAAAGAGTTGGATTTAAAAGAAAAGGAAAAAAAAATAGCTAGATTGGAAATATTGGGGCAAGAAAGATTAACATTAGCTAATAGGGACACCTTGTGAGAAAGAAAATAATTTCTAATTCAAGCCAACATAGAAAGTAGCCTCTTATTTTACATTATGCTCATAATAATTTGATGGCCAGCACCAGTTATGTGCTATAGTCAAGTTCAGCAGCTTGTGTCGCACAGGAACAAAAAGCACATCTTGCAACCTGCCTAGTGACGGCACGGCAGGGTGGTTTGTAAGATACACCCTGATTTTCTGTCTTTAAGTTAGAGTAGCCATGCCATAATGAGGGTAGTTGTGGCAGTAATTTTGGGGATGAGGGTTAAAAAAGAATTCATAGAAAGAGCCTGTGCGACACAAGTTGCTGAACTTGACTTTGGTTCAACTGTATTTTTCACTTATGAAACTGCTAATTAGATTAATTTCAAAGAAAGTAAAAATACTACCAATAAAATAATGTTCAATATTTTGTATATTATCGGTACTGAATCCAATTAAAATATTAAATAAATAATAAATAATAAAAAGAGAATATTAAGTCAATACAGTACCATAATATGGTTTAACGTAGTAATATTGAATGTTACCTTTGGTAGAGCAGCAGAATCTGCTAAGAAGCTGCCATGTCCAGGAATGCAAGTGGTGGTGATGCGACCAGATGGGGTTACACCAGCAACAAGAGCTGCTGCACAACAAGCCTCCTCCTCTGCACTTGCATCCACTACAAGAGAGTCTTCCAACTGGAATCACAAGTTATCATCATTTTAGAACAACAATGCGTAAGTACACCAATATTATAAATTTTAATAATTTATAATAAATACAATGACAATTGTTATAATAATAATAACTAAGGAAAGGAAAGTAATAACTCTTATTACTTTACTCTGACTAATGCATAAAGAAAGTCAGATGACCATGTAAGTGGATGTGTACCTTTTTTGGCCTCTAATAAAAACCATTTATTTATATTGATTAGTATACAGCATTGATAGATAGATAGATAGATAGATAGATAGATAGATAGATAGATAGATAGATAGATAGATAGATAGATAGATAGATAGATAGATAGATAGATAGATAGATAGATAGATAGATAGATAGATAGATAGAGAGAGAGATTGTGGATTAGTGTTACATCCCACACAACAAGAGCGTTCTCCAATGCTCGCAATTGCTAAAAATTAACCTATTATAAAAACACAAATAATGATATCAAATAATTATACAAAGGAATATAAAAAAATACTGTTAATGTCTTACTTTGCTAAGAGTAACCAAACAAGGTGCACTTTGCCACTTTAGAGGTTCATCCCTTCCTTCTGTTTCATCTGCTAACTCTAGCTCCATGGCCCCTCCATCTGCACCAACGACCACCACTCTAGGTACTCTCGTATCTGCTAGAGCTGCCTTCACTGCAAGAGATACAGCATCCACTAAACCCCCGCCACACTCCAACAACTATAAAATAAAAGCATCTCTTTATTATCCAGATCATAGAATAAGGTATAAATTTGTGACTTACCAATACATCAATGCAAAGTTTCCAACATTTCAAATTAGGAATAATACTGAGAGGACGTAGATCAAAAGAAGCTCTTGTTTGATAAGCTCTTGTTAACATGGCAACTAAAGTATTTGCAAGATCTTCACCACCTCGTCCTTCGAACTGAGGTGTTGCATTTGCAGAGCTGCAACATACACATAAATAAATAAATAATAGGCTAAATACTTGTCTTTATTAAAAAAAAAAAAAAAAAAAAAACATGTAAGTAGTGCATAATATGACACGGCATAATTCGGCATTATGTAAGTGGCATAATATGCATGTAAGTATGCATAATATGGGTTTAATTTAACAAAATTGATTTAGAGCTATAGTGATTAATCTCCACTACACCATACCTTTCTTTCATATATTGCAAATGTGCTAATTAAAACATACATAGTTAAAAAAATGTAATTACAATAATACTGTATCGTAAAAAAAAAAAAAAAAAAAAAAAGTAGGTACGCATCATAACGCCATAGTACCTTTTGGTGTAGGCCAGGATTAAACCTTTTCAGTAGTAGAGGCTATATGAGGCTAAAGCCTAGGACAGCGGTCCTTCTTAACCCTTTTCTTATCGCAGCGATAAGAGCTTGGACTGTGCTAACTTTATGGACGCTATCCCAGGGGCGGAGCCTAAATTGCGATAAGAAACGACCGCTGCCTTGGCCTTTACCAGACCTCAGGTTCAACCTGTTATCCACTATTCTGGGCTTGACTTCCAGATCTGTGTGACTCTTGGAAGTTGGAACCCTCTTAGTAAATATCGTAAACACAGTAAATATTAAAAAACATTTTTTTTTGACAAAATACACGGTATAAAGAATTGACTTTAAAAGGTATGTATAACTTTTTTTTTTTGCCCCCCCCCCCATTTTTAAGGAACTCAACAATTCTTGAAGCAGTATCCTACTAAACTATTAATCGTGAATACTAAATTAACTATTTTATTTACCAGTCAACAAAGAAATCTAGTTTTCCTTCATTTGGTCGTTCAGGACTTGGAGAGTCAACTTCACATTTTACTGCAACCAAAACATCAGTGTTGGCAATCCTAATACGAGCAGAGCCATTGGCGTGTACCACCAACCCTAACTCCAGTTCCATGGGACGAAACTCCGAACATGTTCGGCCATCATTCCGCAGACCAGACTGTTGGAATCATAAAATAATGAGCAAAATTCATAGAAGGTATAGAGATCATAATGGTGCGGAAGGAAACATCAAAAGCTAATTACATACTGTGTATTCTGTCTGTAAAGACATAAAATACTTTGAATTTGTTTTACAACATAACTTCATCATTCAAATAAATTATGATATCATCAAGATTGATCTAACCTCAACACTTAAATGACGTATTTATACATATTTAACAGAACATAATGTTGCACCGGCATGTGGCAGTTATTGCTCGACAGTTTGCTAGCACTTTTCTAGATAATCAGGCGTAATATTTGAGCCACATTTCATGTCAATTGATTTTTCAAATATTAAGTAGTATGTCGATAAGTTAAAAAATAATATACATACTCGAATTCCATGCAAAATAAAGGTTTTTTCAGCTTCACTCAACAACAACTCAGCCATCGCACATGGAAATTTTGTTTACATGACTAGTGGCGCAACTGGCGTCTAAATTAGGAACTAAAATTTGGAATTGCGCGGGAGTCGCGGGCTATTTGACGGATTGTGTTCTTGACTCTGAACCTGCTCTAAACTATCGGGACCCATTCGGACCCATTATTTATAACTACGACCCTTCAGTGACCAAAAATGATTTGCCAAGTCAGAAATCAAGGTACAAGAGAAATGCTTTTCTTGTTTTTATATGTGTTATGTATAGCAGATGTATGACGTATGTATCATGTATATGAATTTACAGAAAAAAATAAACGTTAAATGATGATAGGTATATATAATCCAGTATAAAATAATAAATAAAAAAATTATCAAATCTACAAAACTCTGAAAATGAAAGAGATAATGCTTCTTTTCTTTTCTACGATAAAATATTATTTATTGATACATATGGATTGCTCAAATATAGGAGGAAAAAGAAACTTTTTTTTTTTTTTTTTTTATCAAGCGTATAAAGTGTTAAAAATTAATGGATAAGGAGTAGCATTGGCTAATTTACAGCATAAATGATCCCACAGGGTTTACAGGTAAGCCAGTAAGACCCTATATATACCCTTTTAAATGTAAAACTAGTGGTTCAATTATGCTACAATTCAGGTGTTAAAATTGGCCAGACACTACATGTCAGAAATCTCAAACTATACAGTTTTATTATTACTTAAAAGCTACATAGATTTAATATCAAATGATCCATATTTGCATTGAAATAACTTAAATGGTAAAGCCGTATTCACATTGAGCTTTTTCTAATTGGAATTGTTAATTCAGCTCCATAAGAATGCATGTTATTTTGATCAAATAATTAGCAATTACAATTAACAAAAAGCTCAATGTGAACATGGCATAAAAAAAAAAGAGGAGAATAAAAATTATAATAAAAATATTTTAATTATATACAATGAAATACTGTACAAAAATATACATGTATGTATAGTAATTTTAGTGTTTATTAACAAGATGTTTATCAAGATTGTATCTCGTATAAAAATAAAAGTTACAAGACACACATTTGTACATACATATTGATGTAACAATATGTTGTTGTGTATGGTTAAGGTTATCAATAAAGTTTGATTCTATCTCACTTGGACACAACGTACACTTACTACTAGGCTTACAATCATGCTCATTAAAATATGAATTAATTTGAAAGTCATTATAACAAAAATCACAGTGAATTTTTGATTCACTATGTTCCTTTATATGTGTTAGAAAATCACTACAATGGTCAAATTGAGTTTTACATATAATACATTTAAATAATGGTAATATACAATGAATAGAGAAGTGGTCAGTGTATTTTTCATATTTATCATAAGTACAATTACATAAAGGACAACAAAAAAAATTATATTTTTTACAATTATTTACATCTGTGGATTTTCCATCAAATAAGTCCAACGATAAACATGGATTTGCAAATGATTCAGGTGTTGAGTAGTATTTTATTTTATATGCTTTTCTCTGTGTCCAATGAGGTACATATTCAACTGTACCGTCTGGGCGTGTAATATATTTCTTACGCATTTTTCGACGTAGAGGAAGATGTCTCTTTTTAAAATGTTTACGTAATATTGCAAGAGAAAATGATTGAAATGTACATTTTTGACAATTAAGCATTACTTTGGTAGAATCAGAATGTGCAGCATGATTATGTGAACTTACATAACATTGACAAAAATTACACCAACTTTTATCAGATTTTTTTTTATAATGAATTAATGGATCACTTGTGGTACATGTACTTGAATTTATTTCCTCACATTTTTTCTTCTCGAAGAAGCAATTAAGTGTTAAATCCACTTCATCAGATGACTTTGGTGTATTGTTTTGCATATTTACAGAACATATTTGACTACTAGTATTATTAACTTTTAGTTGAATACTCTTAAATTTACTTTGTTTTTTCAATAATTTTGGTGCTTCACTTGTTACATTTTTTTGAATTGGTATAGAATCGGGTTGTAGATCAGGTATGATAGTTTCATGATCTAAAATATCAGGAACAATTATTTCTGGTTCTATTGTACAATTTGGTTGATTACTTACTTCAGAGCTTCCAGATGAAATATATGTCGGGATAATAATATTTTCATGTTGTGAATTTTTAGTTGCAAAAATAGCACTATCTTGTTCATCCAAGTTTAATATTTGATTCACAATAGGACTATCATTTTCATTACTTTGATTATTTTCACTTGCGATATTAATATGTTGTGACAAAAAATGTTGATTTAAATAATAAATACTAGAGAATCTATATTTACATGATTTACAATTATATATATTTGATTTTTTATTACCTATTTGTATAAGAGAACTATCATTAATTGTAAAATTATTTTTATCACATGGATTACAATTTAATTTATATGGTCTAAATATACGTGCATCTAAATGCATATCTTTACTATGCGTAAATTCTATTTGAGAATGTTTATACATTGTTGTTTTTGTATCAAATGTACCTGTACATATTTGACATCTATATTTAAATTCTATATTTGTATGACTTCGTTTAAAATGTTCTTTTAATATTATACTTGTATTAAAATACTCACTACATATATAACACTGATAACAATCAATATTATGATATTTTGCATATTGATGTCTCGTCAATTCACATTCATAAAAGCAAACAAATTTACATGTTTCGCAAGTACTTTTACTATGAGTTTTTACATGAAGATCATATATAGGTTGACTTGAAAATTTAGTATTACAAATTGGGCATAAATAAGTACCTGTTAATGGATAATTATTTGTTATTTCATAATGATCTACATTTATTACTCTCATATGTTTTTGTATTGCATTTCTGAATGTCGTTGTATAATTACAAAATGGACATTTATATCCAAGTCTATCTCCTGAATCTTCATCATCAGAATTAGAATTTTGTTTGTTGGTGTCACTTTCTTTATCCAAGTTTGAATCTTGAACATCTGTACTTACAGTATTTGAATCTTCAATAACATCTCTAAATTCAGTTTCAGATATTTCTATTTCAACTTTAGGAACTAATAAATCACATATATCAGTTTGTATTGGTTTATCTTTCATGTCAATATTTTGTGTGATGGTATCTTGAGAGCTACTATTCTCACCAATTACAATATCTGGTTCTATTTTTATGCAATTATCATCTTCATTTAGAGAAAGATTATTTATATTTTTAGAATGATTTGATTGAGGTATAGAAATATGTTTTGAGTCACTTGATTTTAAAGTAATAGGTAGTTTGTTACAAATTTTTAGTTTTTTAACTACAATTTGCTTTGATTTTTTAAGTTTTCCTGGTCTATTTTTTATAGTTTGACTTTTAGATACAGAATTATCTTTTACTTTAATTGTACAATGTATTGCTTGTATGTGAGTTTCTAATGCACTAGGAGAACAGAAAAATTTATTACACAAACAGCACTTCAGAATGTCTACTTCACTTTTGTCCATTACAATTGAAGAACGTTTACACAGTTGTTTTGCTTCCTGTGGGGTTTCTTCACATTTTCTTTTCTCATCCTGATGATTATGCGTGTTTTCCACAGCTGTTGATGTTTCCATCTGCCAATGAGAGTTTATTGATAAATTACTTAAGACATAAATTAAGATAGATTAGGAAAAATTGGGGAATAGGAGATGCTTACCCTTACAGGGACGCGTAGTAGAATCCCTGTAAGGTTAAGCTCATATTATCTCCCATTCCCCAATTTTTCCTAATGTATATCTAAAACACATAGATGTGTTTTTCTATCAAATCTTTAATAATTATCTACTATCGCATAGACGATTTTTTTCCTAATATTACTTAAAGGCATACACCTTGAACAAAAAAAGTTACGTAATATCCTAACAAACCTGAAAATCAAAGTTGATTTGGCCGGAGTCATTGATTTCTAATTTATTTTCCATTCACAAAATGCCGCTGCCGGTCACTGACGTCACAGCTCGACTGGTCCACGCGCAAGTAAACCGGGCGAGCTGTGACGCCAGTGACCGGCAGCAGCATTTTGTGAATGGAAAATACATTAGAAATCAATGACTCCGGCCAAATCAACGTTGATTTTCAGGTTTGTTAGGATATTATGCAACTTTTTTGTTCAAGGTGTTCTTTGCCTTTAAGACATACACTACTTGGCATTATAATTTAAATAACAACAGTTTTTTTTTATAGTAGGTATATTAAATTTGAAGAGTATGTGCTAGTTGTCAGCACGTTTGTCGCAATTATCGGCAAGTGTTTGATGTTTTTTATAACACTTTCAACCAGGGCCAGACTGCCACTTAACAGGCCTTGTCTGTGAAAGAGGTCTAACACCCTCTAGAGGCCTCAAAAGGAGGTGCAACACCCCTTTTGGGGCCTCCTCCTCTATCACGAAATGGCCAGTCTAAGACTGTCCCACTCATTTGAGAGGTTGGAAAATTTTACACAAAACTGATTGCTTCATCATCTCTTGTAGTAACACAAGGTCCATATATATAAGAGGTTAGTTGCTCTGGGAAAAGTTTTGAACAAGGTCGCGCAGCTTAAAGAAATTCACCGAAGACGTCATATCACCACTTGCAATTTTGTTCACCTTAACAGTGACGTAGCTGGTGAACGGCATCGTATTGGCTTAGAACCAAGTACAAACAGTGAGTACAATCCATCGCAAAATGAAATTGAATCCGTGAGTTTTGTGCTGCGCTCAACCTCTTTATTATATGGACCTTGGTAGTAACATTGCAAAAACCTAAAATGAGTTGAAAGCATTTAAATAATAATAATAATAAATAAAACTGCCAATAACTGCAACAGGCTGATAACTAGTATAATTATCATACATAATATACACATTTTACAGCACAATAGTTTTTTCTTCTTTATGTTGGATATAAGGTTTATAGGGCCGTAAACCGCACGGAAATAAAAAAAACTTGCACAACTATAGACAGAAATGCAACACTGAAATTGCAAGTTATTCATTACATTTTGGTACAGTATAACTCTATTTCCTATAATTAATATCATAAGCATACATACATAACTGCATAGCATATTGCCTTATCAATACTTGTGCAGCAATGAAATTTTAATTTAAAAGTTATTAAAGAGAATTAGGTATCTTATTGCAAGTGTATATACTTACGTCATCACAAGAGTCTGCAATACTATGACTCGCAAGAACACTATCAATATCGGGTTCTACCTTGATTTTGTATGGTATTTTGCTTTCCATGGTCAATGTTTAGTGTAGCAGAAGCAATCTAGAAAAATAATACATAACATTTAATGATAAAATGTATGAGGAATTATTTACATATAAACATAATGCATCTTATAAAAATAAACGCATTAGAGACCAAAAGTTTTAGAGAATACCTATGTATGACATAGCACCCAAATTTGTAATGTTATCATACATGCAAACCTCGATACCTCCATGTCTATTTTTATTATTAAAACATTAAGTAATATTTATATTTAATTAATATATA
The DNA here is from genome assembly GCA_949318235.1 of Ecdyonurus torrentis. Taxonomy (NCBI): domain Eukaryota; kingdom Metazoa; phylum Arthropoda; class Insecta; order Ephemeroptera; family Heptageniidae; genus Ecdyonurus; species Ecdyonurus torrentis. The sequence goes on along the minus strand of OX439132.1, from coordinate 33,614,166 downwards.
TATATATATATTTACCTTTTATTAGAGTCTCAATTTCATAATAATTAAACTATTTTATGAAAGTGTAAAACTCGTAAAACTACTCGTAACTTTACCAGCTGTTCAGCGTTTATCAACATATTTTCATTGCCAACATTACAAAAATAGCTCTGAATCTGCTATTTAATAAAAGTTTTAAATCAGAGGTTATAAATTCATTTCAATATATTAATTTCTTCAATTAAAAAAATTAGTATTTATTATATAAAATGAAGTTTCTTATTACTTGTTTATATTCCAATAAAATTGCTTCCCAAAAACTACTAAAGTTTATAAAATGTTGGTACTTGCAAATTATTTAATTTACCGCGAAAAAGTTTTAAAAGTTTTGAATTGCTTTTGCACCGTTTTGCACAAGCACAAAAGTTAAAATTATTTATTGATTAAAAAAAATTCAGACTTATTACTCATTAGGTAGGCATATTATGCTATAGATATTGAATATTGCTAATATATAGGAAAAAACAAAACACACCGACATCTAAATATAAAATATATATGTACAAAGTACAGTAGAAATACGAATCGTATACTTATACTTCTGATACGAATTATACCTCATCAATTTTGTGTTATTCTCTCACAGATCTCTCACATAAATATAATATATTATATATATATATATATATATATATATATATATATATATATATATATATATATATATATATATTATATATATAGGGGGGTATATGAAAAATAAATCATTTGCATAATACGTAATGAAATTTCATAATATCTTAAGATAAAAAATAATTGCGATCTAATTTAACATAATAATAAATAAAAATAACAAATAAAATTTTAAAATAATTAAACTGGGTTTATCATAGGTTTAATCTTTAATCGTTTTACGCTATAATATATTATGGTATAGTATTACGTAAAGCATATATTATGTATAGTTTCTCATTTGAATATCAATTATATTAAAGCGTTCAAATTAGACACCACCTTTATAGATAATTATAATGTATAAATAATATTATAAATATATATTTTTTAATTTCTTATCAAATTCCATAGTAAAGCCTTGTCATAAATTTAAAACTATTTTATATGATGATTGCTATAATATTTTGATAATTCATTAAACAAATGAAAATTAAAAGTTGCACTTGACCTTATTTTATATTGTATATACTATTGTAATTTTAGAGACAGACCTAACAAAGTGCGGGTCATATATAAGTGGGGTGTATTATAATTTATAATATATATAGGGTGAATTATAGGTAAAAAGAGAGGGCTATATTTAAACTTACTGAATTATTATGTTCCGGTATATGTAAATAACTATGCGGGTGTAACCCTGGCCTTGCATCACCGCCTATTGCTATATCGCGAGTGTACGCGCCACATCGTGGCGTTACTTACAACACTCGACGATACTGTCTGTCTATATAAAAGATCTCAGTCTCAGTCAGCTTGCAACATTCACCAGATAGAGCTACATTCAAGATTTGCAGTCATGAAGATCATAGCTCTTTTAGCAGGCATCACCTTCATCACTACTGCAGCAGCAGGTAATATACACATATTTTTTATTTTTATTTATTGCTCCGTCAAAACACAAAAGTACTATTAAATCAATGCTCAACAAGATCTTTAATTAAAGTTTAATAAAAAAATACATTTCATTTTACAGTATATATAGATCATTCATAATATAAGAACTGTACGTTCTTAAAAAAAAAAAAAAAAAAAAAAAAATGAGATAAAGAAAAAAGAAATGATAAAAATAACTTGACGCAGTTATATTATGCAACCAAAATTTATTTACTATAATGTCTTCATTCATAATAACGAAATAAATTAAGCACGCAAAAGTTCAATTTGCCTAAATTAAATGGAATTGGCTTCATTTTTGGGATACATCAGTTAAAATAGTGGAAACTGCGCATATATACGCGCTACTGACTTCTTCAACTGCTCGATTTCCCTATATAATAAATCAATATACTTTCTTGTGATATTTTCAAAGATACTGTATTATTAAACTTAATTTTTCTGATGTGTATTTCAACATTTTTTGTTTCCTTGATAGTGATAAATTATATCATAAAAAGCATATTATTTCATCATTGTATAATAACATAATAAATGTTTTATCTCATTTCATTGTTATAGACAAAGGAAAATATTATTTTAGATCCTTAATGCAGCAATATAATCATAAAAATATACAAAATAAGCCAAAGCAAATAAATTTGAGAATTTTGTTTTTATGATTTGCTATTTGATAATTATTATGTCATAAAAATAACAATATATAGAACAATAAAATAAAATACGAGAAAAAGAAATACCGATGACTATAATATTTTATGCGATTCGTAGTAAACGATCATATTATCCTTAAATCAAGCACTTTTGGATCACTTTTATTTTTAAATATTATTTTTCTTGGTGTTTATATGTCGTCATATTTTCATGCATGGGAATCGAGTTGCGTATATCTGATCAGCAGAAGCGTGACTGTAACATGAAAACAAATTTTCCTCATGCTATAAACATCATACAAAGTATTTATTATTTATATTATATCATACTTGGTGTCATAATAATTATTTTAACCTGATGATTATATAATACTGTGAAAAGAGTATTAAATTTATCCTTAAGTGTGTATTTGCATTGCGCGTGACCGTATTGGCATTGTTCTGCGCTCAGAAGGTCAATCGTGCTGTCACTTAGGCTATGACTAATATTAGGATATGAAATCCTTCAAACTTAAAATGAATGAAAAGAATTTTAAATTGGTATTCCCTAACTGCAAAATCTTATATCCTATAATTTGACATTGAATGTACAAATTTACACTTTAATGTTTGATATTTTTTTAATGAATCATATGATCATGATATTGATATACAAATATATAAAATAAATAGAATGGGGAAATACATTTACAAAATAAATAATAAGGTGTAATTTTAATTTTAAAGCTTTTTTTTTTTCTTCAAATAAATAAAGACATAAAAAACATTTTTATATTATCAACTCATGTTTGAACACGTACAACAAGAAATATAATTTATCTAAAAGGTCGTGACACAATTTTAATCGCACGCATGAAAGAAAGTGTATTTTGTCACCATAAACCATAGAGTTCGTTACTTCATTAAATATCAAAGGGTAAAATTATTATACAATTTATTGCTTTTTAGAATGTGATCCAAACTCGTGTCCAAATCGTTACTACCTCACTCACTACACTGAATTGGGATGCACACCAATTTATGGAGACTCGGACACTTGCTGTCCAGCAAGATTCGACTGCAGTAAGTATAACATATGATTATGTAGCTTTTAAAATAAATTTAGCTAATGTATAAAATATTAATATATTAAATTATATATTTATTAGTTTACTATAATGATTGCTGCTAAATGAAAGCTTATAACAATTAGCTATAAACAACTAAAACAACTGTATAATATAGGAGTTAGAAATAAATTTTCATTATATTATTTAACATATTAAATACACGTACATTTGCTAAATAATGTAACAATGATATTAAAAATTAAAATTCAAGTCCAAAATAATAATACATTTTTTATCTTTTTAAAGTTAAACATTTATAATTTGTCATGTCGTAAATTTTCTTACATAAAACCGAATTTTGCAACCTTACAGGTTCAAGGGCAGGCCTTCCAATTGATCGATGTTACTATGAAGGTAAAGAATTTCAAATCGGAGAAACGTTGGCAGCGAATGTGACCCCACCGTGCCTTATACACTGTCGTTGTATAGCTGATTATTCCAATCCGCAGTAAGTTTTTTTTTTTTGTTTTTTTTAATAATTAAAAAAAAAAAAAAAAAGTGATATCTTGGCAAAGTTTTTCCCTGGAAAAAAAAATCTTACTGTAAATATTAAGTTATATTGCAAGTTTGATTTTCTCAAATTATCACATTAAAGTTAATTTGAATGCCACATTTTTAATACAATAAATAAAAATTTAAAACATATATCACATATATGACATCACCGTTCATTCTACTAGTTCAAAAATTGATCCATATATATATATATATATATATATATATATATATATATATATATATATATATATATATATATATTATACATAACAAAAGATCATTCAAAAAAATGAAAAAAAAAAAAAAATCTTAGAAACTATAATAATAGCAAAAATAAAAAATAAATAAATAAAGCGAGAGTGTAACTTTATTTATTGAAATTTTTAGAGCTGCACGATTGTCATGTGTGGATATAGAGTGTTCCGAATTATTCATGGGTCCCCCTGAGGATGGCTGCGTACTGTTGTATGAGAAAAACAAATGTTGCAGTACAGACCAATATTGTGGTGAGTTAATATACATAATACATATATCATATATACACGTGCTTTGGTTCATATACCATAAAACTACTTATTACTTACTCTATTATACTTATCATATCGCGTAATACTATTTTTAGAACGAAGGTTTTTATATTTTATAGCATATTACGTGAAAAGCTTAATTATATATATTTTAATCATTTTTTTTGATAAAAAGAAGTACGTCAGAATTACTCAGAATTATGATTATTACATTTGTCTTATTGCAACAATACTGAAAAAGATTTTTTTATTATTGCTTTGTTAAGATGATCCATACAAAAGCTTATAACTGTTAACACTCTGATAACCTCTTTATTAATAATAAGTTAATAACCTCTGTCATAAAAATAATAATAATAAAATAATAATATATTATACAAAAAAAAAAAAAAAAAAAAAAAACGAAAAGCATCATAAACTTTTATTTGTACCTGATAAGCTCTCAATTAATTTAAGTGAAGAGATGTGTCTTCTTTATTATTGTAATATTTTTCATCAAGAAATTTTTACTAAATATTTGCACGGAAAAATAATAATAACAATATAATATAACGTGCGCATATTTTTTTTACTGCTATTGTGTTGCAACTGCACTTCAATATATTGAATATAAATTACATAGTTTTTTTAATTGTAATAGACAGCAGAAAGAGAACATGATGAAATTATATATATATATATATATATATATATATAAAGATACGTATTTATGTATATATTTCATTTGTCTTGTGTACCGTTTTTGTTATATAAATGTTAATTACGTTGTGTGCATAACTGCATTTTAAATATTTTTAGCATCTGAGAACACAACACAGCCTGAGGTCACATGTGAACACGGAGGTACCGTGTACGTGGAAGGACAAAAATTCTACCCAGAGGAGGAGCCTTGTATGACGTGTTTATGTCAATCTGGATTTAACGGTAACTTTGAGTAAATTTTTAGTTGACGGGGCTTTTTGAAAATTTAATTTGTATTACGTATTTTCTTTTTTTTTTCATTTCAGGTAGTCTTATAGAGCCTCACTGTACTACAAGTAAATGCAATTTCGAAATTCATTACACTTCACAGATTCGTAACAAATGTGTTCCAGTGTATTACCAGGATAGATGTTGTCCCATTGATTGGCTTTGTCGTAAGTATATGCTTTTGTGCTAAACTTCATTATTAAGTCTGTTATGTTTTATACTCTGTTTATTTGACAATTAAGAGGGGTTAATTGTCGAATCACCATGCAAAATTATGAATTACGAATTGTTTGAAAAATTTCTAATCCTAATTAGGCTTCACACTATTTATTATTTTACCTGATGGTAATTAGTTCTATTAATTTTATCATAGTAATTACATTGTTGTTATGTATCGTTGAATTTTAAACGTCATGACAAAATAAGGAGCTAATTTACACAAAATTATAACGGAATGCTATAGTTTAAAATAAAATATAACTCATTTGGTGACTTCATTAATGAACATAGGAAGTAATAATTAATAATTATTTTGACTGAATTGAACATATACAGTGTTTATATACGTATATTATTTTAATGAATGAATTCTAAACTAATTTCTTATAATTGTATAGCAAACGACTTAAACGAGGTTGCGACTCACAAAGCCGCCGCTCCTGCAAATGATACATGCCAAGTTACCAATAGTAAAGCAAATAGTAAGTTTAATAAATTAATAACATTATCATAATTTAATACATTTTTATTTATTGAATAAACTTCTAAATAAATGTTTCTCCCACAGTTTGTACATTTGGATCTATGAAAATTAATCAAGGTGACAAACTTCCATCTGAGTTAGCAGGGAGCTGCACGACTTGCGAGTGTGCGGTACCACCGGTGCTTACTTGCGTCAAGAACTACGCTAATTGTTGATTATATAGCCTAGAAAAAAATGTTATGTTATGACCATATGACTATAAACTTTGTCTTCATTAAATAAATATATATATATATTTACCTTGGATTTTCTTTTGTATATTTTGATAATATTTTAAAATGTAAAAATAATAAAATTTGACCCGCCAGTACCCATAGTAAAATATACATGTATAACATGCATTGATTTGTGTATTTGTATTATTATTTATACAGAATAAAAAAATGCACACAAAAAAATTATATTATAAAGTTCTCATATTATATTAATTAAACATATAGGGTGTGTACGCATGACGTCATTCTGAGTGATTTTTGATGCTCTTCTTGAGCAATGAATAACATTGCTCAGCATAGGACAAACGTAGTTTTTGTCTATTTTCTATGGAAAATTAGCTAATTTTTTGGTCTTTATTATTTTTCTCACATATTTGAGATACTATAATTCAACCTGTTAACAACATCAATGCTCTCAAAAATATTGCGAAGTATTTTTAAACTAGCAAAATGTGTCATTTTCCTATACCGGCCAATGTTATTTAATATTTAGTACTCACTTATGACGTCGACTTTAACATGAATGAAACCACCCTATATACATAATTATACATATCCACATAATATTCCATTATCTCCCTTTATTTTATGGTTATATTTTTAAAATAAAACAAAAACCAACACTTAGTGTTGGTTTTTGAACACTTTATATAACTTACATGTAACTATTTCATTATAAAATCATCTTTATTTGCTTTAAAAAAAGGTCTAAAATTTAATTTTGTTCATTGTGTGCACCTGTCAAAAAACACGCAAAACTTTTAAACAACCCCGTTTGCGCGCTACAATTTCATGCGCATTTCTACAGTGTTTTGTTTATTGCCACAACAAAAACAGAGCCAGGGCCTCCTGTAATTACATAAAATGGAAAATTATTATAAAATTAAGAATACTTACTATCATTCTTTATTAAAGATAGGTAGAGTGTTTGATATACAATAACTTGATAATTAAGTTCAATATATTTAGTGTTGTGATTTGTGAATACATTTGATGTGAAATGCAGACTTTGAGCAACTGGCTGAAAAAGTGTGAGCATTGAAATTTTTGTCTCAAAGAATGCAACTTTTACTTCCTGATTGACAGTAAAAATATTTCATTTTGTAGTGTGTAAAAGTATCTGGTTTAACTAATTTATTGCCATTTTACATTTCTCAAACATGAGTTCTGATGCGAAAATAAAAATGACCCTGCGATGGGAAAAGTTTGATGGTGCTTTAAGTCGAGGACTCCAAGAAATGTTGTTTGACAAAGATTTAGTGGATGTAACTTTAGCATGTCAGGGTGAATACATACAAGCTCACAAGAATGTTCTCTCGGTTTGCAGCCCATACTTCAAACAATTATTTAAGGTACTATTATTTACATAGATGATACTTTGATGATATGCACATTCATACATACATACTTTTTTGTGCACTGAAAAAAATATACGTATGTAGATATGAATTGTATAGTTTGAAACTTCAAATTTATCTTTTAAAATATTTTTGTCATAGGTTAATCCTTGTAATCACCCAATTGTCATCCTCCAAGAAGGCAAACTTTCTCACGTCAGGAGTCTATTAAGTTTTATCTACAGCGGAGAGACCACGATACCACAGAATGAGTTATCAGCTTTCTTGAGAACTGCGGAGACTTTAAGAATCCGTGGTCTTTCAGACAGTGATATGGTAAGTAAAGAACACTTATACAAAATGAGTTCAATTTTTATAATAATACAAATCTTTTGCCTTACAGGATGATGCTAATGAAGAGCAGACCAAATTGCAGAGTTATGAAGAGTTTACTGGTTCTGCTATCAAACGTAAACGTATGACTGATCCAGTTGAAACTCAAGATCTACAGGCCTTAGATTGGAATCTTGCTACAGCTTCTACTTCATCTACTAATAATCTATCAGCTGATTATGTTAACTTAACTCATATCAAGAATGAAAACGAGGTTTATATTTTTGTTACGACTTCTATTGTACTGTATTGCAATCATTTGTCAAATTACAATTTTAAATTATAATATTTATTTCACAGGAAAATATACCAATAGATTGGGGACTGACTGCCGTAGAAGATGAAATTGTATTTATTGGAGAAAACCCACATAATTCTATTCCATTAAGCAATAGTATGACTTTACCAAATCAGCAAGGTATTTGTCTAAAACTTAAATTACCTTTAGACTTTTAAGTTTTAAACTATGTTAAATTTTAATTTTATTTAGTAGGTCCAGTTGTTGCAGTTGCAGCAGTTGTTCCTACAAATCCAAATTTGCAACCCACTTCTTGCAATGCTGCTTTACTTTCCAGTAGTGCAGGTATGTAAAATAGACAGTGGCAATGTTAAAATATTACAACACATCATAAAAGAACTAGAACATACATGGATTTAACCTGTTCACAACTGAGTTTGTCGCTTATGCCATAACGCTCAGCATGTCATATGACGAGCTCCGTCGTGAATGGGTTAAACACTTATAAAGAGCTAAAATTTTGGTGTGATTTTGCATATTATTACATAGTGTTTCATAGCGACTAAATTTTCATCTGGTTTTGAAGTAATGTGTGGCACATGGCTGGATTATGTGATGACCTAATTATATGTAAATTAGAGAAAGTAACAAAATCAAAGAAAAGGGTAGCAAAAAAGGCCTGTTGTGGCGGACGAGCTTGTTTAAACTCGATTTTTGGCTTTCTTTCACTTTTCTATGGCTTACGTTCATATTATGGATACAAGTATTTTTCTGTATTATAACTGTGCAATAAAAGGCCTTTTTCTAACCTTCTCTTTGAAAATGTTATCTAACCATTTTTTTCCTAATTATGAATTAGAGGAATGGAAAGTACCGTATAAATGAATTTTTCAATTTAATATACCGGTACTCTAATTTTTCTTTGTATTTTTTTTTTTTTTTTGCATTGTATTTTCTTAACTGTGATTTTTTTTCTTGAGCAGAAATGCTGAGTCGGATTTTGATAATGCCTCAGGGTGAACAACGAGAAGAAAGTATTAATCAATTAGTTCAACAAGTCCGTTCAAGTGAAGGAGGTACCATGCAACATAGAAATAGTCTGCCTTGTAAGACAGTTAGTGAAATCATTCAACTAGATCGACTGCTTGATACTGATAAGGAATTATTAGCTCGAATGGTAAGTAACTGGTAATTTACATTGCTCATTCAATTTGTAAAGTTCATTAAACAGTAACTGCTAGTTTTTATGTTTGGATTTTAATTAACAAATATTCTAGAAATATTAATTGACTATGGTTCATTATGTATAGAGTGCATCATTGGGTTTACTGGGAGGAAAGAATCCATTCCAAGCAGTTCGAAGAACATTCTCAGAGGTGATTGGTCATGAGGTAGCTGGTCAGTATCGCTGGTCAGGAACTCAAAGTGGCAAGAAAAGCATCACTACACTACCTAATATCCTTAAACTTATAACAAGTAAGTATTAACCAGACTTGATAGACAATATCCCTGACTCTATCTCTGACTCTTGGCTAATTTTTTTTAGACAAAAATCAAATTTTTCTGTGTAGAAACCACTGTCAGTACATTTTAATCTTTTTAAACTTACAAGTAGGGCTCCCTAGGTGCCAGAATCAACTCTAACTCAGAGGGTGCGTGTATTTCTGGTATTTCAAGTAGCCTGGACATTTTTTTTTTAACTGAGGAGCACCAGAGTTGTGGAATTTAACATTAAAACCAGTGTATTTTAAAAGGCCTTTTTTTTTTTAATCTTGACGAGTGAAAGTTTAAAATAAGCTATTACTTATCAAGCTAAATAGTAGATCAAATAGTTCATGCCACAAACACTCAAAATGCTTGTGTTCAGAAAACAACAAGATCTTGAACTTTGTGGAGCAGTTTTTAGTTGCATAGTTCTTCTGATGGCTGTGTTAGTAAAGGCTTGACCAGAGATTTACAGGAAGTTGAAAAACATGTAAGGTACATTGGATAAAATTTGAATTTAAAGTTAATTCCAATAAAACAATAATAATACAATACAATGCTTTCTGGAATCACTGGTAATGTTTTCGATCTTTGTAAACAATCATATGAAGTCCAAATATTTGTATTTTCACGTGAATGTTTTATTTATGTTTCAGATGCAAGCATGTTAAATCCAGCCAGTAGATCTCTAACAATAACTGAAGTTGAAAGTATTTTGAAAGTCTGGTTACGTAGTTCTGGGGATCGTGAAGGAGGTCGTAATCGTAGAAGACGTAAAGATAGTGCTATTCATCAACAACATGTACCAGAATCAGATAACCATAATCTTCAACAACAACAACAACAACAACAACAACATCATCATCATCATCAACAACAACAACAACAAATATTACAACATCCAAATCAACATGAAGTACCACAAAATCAACAGCTGCCACTTCAGCAGCATCAAACTCAACAGCTTCATATTCAACAGTCACATCAACAAAATCAACAACAAATTCTACAACCTCAGCTTCATCATATTGAACAACAACAACAACAACAACAACATGATACAGGTAATTATTCTAGATCATTAACATATCCAAGAATTTCTGATAGTGATTCAAATAATAGAATTGTCATTCCAAATACAAATATGCATCCAAGATCTTTGTTAATATCACGAAGATGTTCTAATAATGAATCAAGTAATATTGTTGTTCCCTCTATCTCATCTGTATCAACGGAGGCTATTGATAACATTGAAGTAGAAAGTACAGTGGAAATTGTGTAAATGTTGTGCAATCATAATAATGTGTGCAATAACATTTGAAGTTACAGCACATTTTATTTTATAAACATTTTTACCAAAGCCTTATATTTATATGTTTCTATAACATATAAAGTAAATATGTACGTAATTTAAAAGACTAATCCATTATTAAGGGAGTAGGTTACTGACTTGTTGCCGGCATTAGTCAAATTAGAAACCTTATTTTTATAATAATTTTTCCAAGATATTTATGGCCGGCAAAACAAGTACTCTAAACTTCTAATCTAATAATATTTAGGTTTCAGTTTTTTGATTGATCAAAATACCAGTTAGAACATGTTTATTAAAGAAAAAAAATCATATCAAAAAAATACGTGCATTACATATTTAGAATAGTTTTATATAAGGTACATTAGAATTCATTAAATTTAATTACTGTAATTAGTTAAAAATTAAAAAATTAAAAAAAAAAAAAAGTTTTACTATTATTTTTTTTAAACTTTGAAATAGTTTCTAAAAAGTGGAATATTTGATCATCTAGGAATATGTTTAACATGACTAAACTTCTAAGTAATAATTCATGCTAATTTTGTGACTGTTAAAATTGTGAGATATCAGTTGTTAACCTACTCTCTTAAAATATGTAAAATTTGAATATATAATGGTTTGTTTTAATCAAAAATCAATAAAAATAATTGTTAGATTACAATTATATAGTGACGATATTATCTGTGTTATTTATTAATAATGTCTGTAAAATAAAATTTAATACTTTCTTTTAATTATTATAATAAACTTAAGTTCAAATAATGTGTTGTATTTGCGTGAGTAATAAATAAATATATATAAAATAAATTATCTAGCGTATACATACCTATAATTACGTAACGTAATACTAAGTTCGTAAATATACGTACCTGTATATTTATTACAACTTTTAATATAACCACAAAATAAAATTTAATTTTTAATTGAAATGTTTTATCTACTGTATAATATCATAAAAATAAATAGCATTAATATTATTAATGACGATATTTAGAAAGTTTTAACTTTTATTGCAATAATTAATTACTTCTTTATATTTTGATAATTGTTATAATGCTTTGGAAATATGATATAAAGATAGTGAATAAATAAAAGTTAAACAGTGACTGTAATATTAAAAAAACAAAAAAACAAACAAAAAACAAACAAGAAAATAAAAATAATTGGTACGCGCCTGTAGGTATGCAACTTGCGTGAATGATAAGCTGAACAAGTTGCATAGCTCGCAGGAGCTCTTAATATTTTTGTTTGTTCTTATAAACATCGCGTACTGTACACTGTATAGAAGTGAGCGTGCAAGCAATCCAAATTATTATAATATTATTTCAGTAATTTAAAAAAAAAAAAAAAAAAAAAAATCATTATAAGTTCTCATATTATATTTTAATGACGCTTCCAGATACTAATTTCAAAATGTTTATTATTATTATTTTCATTATTCCTAAAAACACTATATGTGCATTAAAGTATAATAAGCATCATCTTTTATAATTGTCCATGATAATGAATACTAATTTTACTAATTAAGTATAATGTCAACAATAATTTGCGCTTGCGCCGCATTTACTTATTTCAGCTTTGTTAGTTGTGATAAATAGCAAAGAAAATCTTATTGTGTCCTTATTTTGTAATCTTTTATCCATTGAATTAATAAAATTGAATTTAAATTTTTTACTCTATGTTTAAAATTAAAGTTCAGTTTTTATTACTAATTCTAATTCATTGTTAAAAATTAATTTTTTTTTCCTGGAAGCAATTAACATATGATCATAATAATAATAATTGTTACAGTATAGTATTGTTTAGTCTTTCATTCATTAATTTTGTATAGTATTATTATTGTTGCACCATATACAGCAGAAAAAAAAATTAATAAAATTCAAACTCAAACACATCTTTTTTTAAGTAATTTTAGTATACTACGTACTTTAGAATGAAGTTACACTAATAGTATAGTTATATGTACTAAATATTCGTAAATAGTAAATGGTTCTTTTAAAAGCTTAAAGCCATAGACCACATAAAACAACACGCGCTTTTTAATGAATAAACACGAAATGAGATCTTCAAAACTGTTTGATAAATTTTTCCAGAATGTTAATGTAGCCCCACGAGAAAACGTGAAAATACTGTAAAGTATGCAATTTGCGTGAAAATTCATGTTTATGACGCCAGAAACATGCAAAAATTACACGGGGCTACTGTTGGGTTTTGAGACAAACAAATGTTATTTATATAAGTCCCATCAAGTGTTTTGTGATATAAATGCTTATGTGTTTCTCTGGTCTATTCCTTTAAATACAGTATTGGTTCTCTTAAAATGTTGAACTTTTTCAATGTAATATACTGGTTCTATTAATTTTAAAATTATTACAAAGTATATATATATATATATATATATATATATATGATAAAAAATTTCATTTTTGTCTTACCTTCTGTAAAACAACTGGGCTTTCACTCGCTGCTTAATTTGATGATAAAAATAACACACAACACCAAAACTTGTCACTATATAAATTAATAAAATACTCAATTCACAGTTTTTAAAAATCTATATACATAGCTATGTTATATTCACACACAATTGTAACGTTTTCGAGGGCGTATATAAAACTATATACTTGTCTGCCTCTCTTCATCAGCTTACTGACTCTTGCTCACGAGGCGAGCCGACCTCCGCAATGGGGGGTGTGGCTCGTTCTCGTCAGGTGGTTTATTATTATTTACATTTTCACCTGTACGGTCACGTGGTACACTTTTCTTAAAAGAATCTATGAGTGGAATCCAAATAGGTGGTAATTCAAAACTGGGCTGACTGATTGTTTCATTTTTTCTTCTTGCCATTTCTATTGATTCTAATATTTTTCTTTTTTTATAGTGACTCTCTCTTCCTATTACTTTTGTTTTTTCCCATAGAATTTGATGATTACTTTCCAGCGCATGATCTACTAGTTTTGAATATCCTGTATCTCTTTTTTCTATTTTTTGCCTGTGTTCATTCACCCTGATCTCTAATGGTCGACCTGTTTCTCCGATATATTCTTTCTCACAAACACAGGGAATAGAATATACTACATCTTTATTCATATTTTTCTTCATGTCTGGTTTTGTACGTGCTAAACTTGATTTTAATGTTTCTTTTGAAGAACAAACAATACGAAGATTGACTCCTTTACCTATACGTCGACCATTAGAGATCAGGGTGAATGAACACAGGCAAAAAATAGAAAAAAGAGATACAGGATATTCAAAACTAGTAGATCATGCGCTGGAAAGTAATCATCAAATTCTATGGGAAAAAACAAAAGTAATAGGAAGAGAGAGTCACTATAAAAAAAGAAAAATATTAGAATCAATAGAAATGGCAAGAAGAAAAAATGAAACAATCAGTCAGCCCAGTTTTGAATTACCACCTATTTGGATTCCACTCATAGATTCTTTTAAGAAAAGTGTACCACGTGACCGTACAGGTGAAAATGTAAATAATAATAAACCACCTGACGAGAACGAGCCACACCCCCCATTGCGGAGGTCGGCTCGCCTCGTGAGCAAGAGTCAGTAAGCTGATGAAGAGAGGCAGACAAGTATATAGTTTTATATACGCCCTCGAAAACGTTACAATTGTGTGTGAATATAACATAGCTATGTATATAGATTTTTAAAAACTGTGAATTGAGTATTTTATTAATTTATATAGTGACAAGTTTTGGTGTTGTGTGTTATTTTTATCATCAAATTAAGCAGCGAGTGAAAGCCCAGTTGTTTTACAGAAGGTAAGACAAAAATGAAATTTTTATCATCATGTCACCTCGCTCGATATTCAAATTTTCAAACATATATATATATATATATATATATATATATATATATATATATATAATACTGTGTATATATAAAAGTACTTCACATTATTTCTTACAGCTTAAAATTTTTATTATTAATAACTTTACTTGTTAGCATAGAAATAGATTGATTATATATTAGAGAGGGGGTTAGAAGTAGGAGTTATTTCAGGGTTATATATTATTAAAACTATATCTTAAACAAAAACATATTCTAAATGTTGTTACAGACGATTCTATATGCTTTACTTAATATAAAAATAAACCTTATTGAAGGTGTCAAAATTATGCATGCATACTTATATATCGAATATAATTCGTCCTTGCACGGGAGGCGCGGTTTGTAAAAGATGAAAAAGAACAAAAGCTGCATGCGTTTTACGCGGAAGTAATCTCTTATATACTATAATATAGTAGATTATAAGGTTTCTGTTTCACTCAAATTCTTACCCTGCTGCGAAATGAGTACCTATAGATATTTTCTACCTACCTATATAGTCACAAAAAGCCGCACCTTTGGATGTCGCCTTGAAGTCTATCAAATATTAAGATGACGTAATATTTTAATAAATATGAAAATAATATTTGATACACATTATATTGTAATAAACTTTCATGGTCATGTGTATGTCAAAACTAAAAAAAAAAAAAAAAAAAAGATATTTATCTTTATAGAGTATAACAAATTGATGACAAAGTATGTGAAACCAATTTATTAAATATTATATTATTACATTATATTATTTTAAATTTGGACGGTGTTCTTATAAATTGGATTTATAACACTAAAGTAAGTATTAAAGTCGAAAAGTACTTTTATTCCTGATATTATTAAGCTATATATTATATCATTATAACGTAGCCAGGATTTTACGACGGAGGGGTCGAAAGTGAGAATGGGTGTAGTCCCAAAGGTTTTTTAGACTTGACGATGAGGGAGAGGGGTCTTGACCAACTCTCATGGGCTATATTATACGTACACCTTAATTCTAATTATAAGATAGTCACTATAATAATAGCGGGTGTGATACGTAATGCCGCGTCGTCGTACTATTAACATTGTAGATTATATGGAATACTTATACATGGTGGTTAATTTCAAAGATCTTTATATACTCCACATTTATTTATTATTATTATTTTTGTAGATGCGCACTACTATGAAAGCTGAAACTGACATATTGTAGTAATTTAAACTGAAAATTGAAAAGGGAATTTTGACAAAAACTTTTAACAAGTAAAAATTTCGATAAACATTTAAATTACAAATTTGTTCTACTCTGATAATTTCAATATTTTCCCCCTTATCTGATGGTAATGGAGCTTATCGATTTAGCGCGCGGGGAAACACGGGGGAAGCTAAGGTTTCCCTAATTTAACATTACGCTTATGGGAAAAAACAAGTTTTTTTTATATATTTTTTTTTTTGAGAAAACTGCTTCGCCGATTCTGGAGAAATTTAAATAAGAAATACTACGATTGTGTTGCGGCTAAACGACGCTTCTACTTTTAGCATATTTCCTTACTTTCACGCATCTACGTTTATCGTGATAGCCTTAAAAACGCGTATCTACATTTATCACGACAACAGGTAAAAACATTTCTACATAGGAAAACAGGTGTATGACTAGTCTAGTCATACTTTTACGTGTTTTAAGCCATAGAAACTTTTTAAGAAATTTTTATTATGTAGGCAATTGCTATATATACACCATTAACTCTTGACTTTCAAACAAAGTGAAAAACTAGGGTGTCAATTTTGAATTTCTGAATTATATAGCAATTTCTGAGGTACATTAAACTAAATATATCTAGAGAGAGTATATTCATATCTGTAGATCTGTATCTAACTATCAAATAAATACAAATTTTTGTCTCTGTCATAAAAAGCAACATACTGTATGCTAAAAACTATACAACATATCTCCTAATACAAAGTATCCTATTACAAAGTTGTAATACAAAGTTAATTAAATATGCATGCTCTATCCTCTTCAGTCCCCGACTTTTTAAAAAATTATTTCACCGTCGTATATTATAACCACGCTTTCGTGCGGCTCTCAGAATGACAAAAATATGTCTCTTTTGTCAAAAAGGTTACTTTTGCGGACTTCCTCCCACTTTAGATATTCAAAATAGCTTTAAAAATCGCGTAAATTCAGGGGCCCAATTTTCGTATTTTTATCTCAATTTCTTCGATTTTTGTTTTCAAATTTTTATTGAATTATTTGATGTTCCACTGTATTGTATACTGGGACTGAAGAGGCTATAAATATATTATTAAAATAAAATTTTCCCTGCAAATAATTTCAATATTTAATAATTTCAATTTCTTTATTCATTTCCTTCATCCAACATTCATAATACAATTAAGTGCAGTAGTTTAGGTTATTGCCTCAAAGTATGAGACAATTTGTAGAAATGATTGTCAATAAAATTTCACTTACAAACAACATTCGGTTATCAGTTATCACATTACAATTTGTAATTGTATCATCATGCATTCATTTATTCATCAATTGAGTAATAATTGCTTATTGAATGGGAAAATTGTTAGTTCTCTTTTGAATGCTATACTTATAATTATTTTGTTTTCTTATTTCCAATGGGGATAAATTTATTATAAATATCAAGACAACTGCAAAAGGGACATTTATTATAGTGTGTATGCGCATGATGTCATATTTAATGCGCTTGGATGCCATACAATGAATAACTTTATTCAGCATAGGACAAACTTCATTTTTGACTTCTTTTTTTTTTTTTTTTGGAAAATTGATTAAAATTTTGTTGTTATTATTTTTCTTATTTTAGTATTTAGTATTTTTAAACTGCCAAAATGAGTCATTTTCCTTTACGGATTATGTTATTGAGTGATCCAACATGGCGTCAACTTTAACAATAACAAGAATGCATAGACCCTATACATTTTAGTTCTTTTAATTTCAACATGTATAGAAGATTGTAAAAACATTAAAATTTTCAATAGGTTAAATACTATGATGTAAACATTAAAAGATATAACTATAATATATAAAAAATTCATGGAATCTAGCTTTGCAATTTATCCTATCAGTATTTGGAATTCCCACTTTTTTATTTACAAGTTTATAATTCAAGACTTTTTTTTTGTCCTGATTAATTCCATTCTATAATTACTGTTCAAGGTTATCTATTAATAATTTTGTATAATGATGCTTTATTTTGATGATTAATTTATTGCACATGCTTTATTTTTATGGTCTTATTATGATCATAAAATAGTGGGCTCAAATTTAAAATTACAGAGAAACGTAAATAAAAAAAAAAAAAAAAAAAAAGAAAAAAAAAGCGTGCTAATTACTACTACAGTAATGATTTGTTATTTACAATTGATTTGAATATTATTAGCCTGGGAAAAGACATTTCAATTTTTACTCTTGTGAGATTTTTTTTTCTTTTTAACAATTTAAATTTATAATAAACTTTTATTATATTAGTTTGATAATATTTGTTTTACAAAAAAAAAAAAAAAAAAAAAGTAACCGTATATAACAACCGGTTAACTGGTTCCAACTTACTTATGGTTGCCTTATACTGTATACTACATTATAATATATATATATATATATATATAATATTGTAAAATAATTAAATAATATAATATTATTTGTATAATTATAGTAAATATAAATACATTATAAAAACAATGTATAACTCATATAATTCACAACATATTTGCGCTAGCGTATACCTTGAATGCAAATAATATTGATACATTTTATCAACTTTAAAGTTTAATATAGCTTTAAATATAACTTTAAATAGCAAATTTGCTATTATTATAAAATAAAAATTATAATAAATAAACTATAGCAAGTGTCTATAATATAGTTTAATACTTTTGAACCTATATTAACTTATTGATTTTTGCTCCCACACAACGCTCAACCTTTTCATTATAAAGTAAATCCTTAAAAAGTATAATATCGCAGTTTTTAATTTATAACTTTGACTTTGTACGCGAGCGTATATATACGTTACGTCGTAGTTTTACTATATATATTGGCAGAAGTCAGTGCGCCCTACGGCTCTATGAAACTGGTTTTTTAGCCCAAATATTAAACATGAATGGCGGGCGCAGCTGTGACCTTCCGGATATCAGCGATTAACACCGTTCTCCAAGCACACATTGAATCCAGTTTTCTTCTAATTTTATAATTTAGAGTATACGTTTCTTAAATCTTACAACCTGTTACAAATGATTATAATAAACAATATTATATACATTATAAAATATATTATTTAAAATCAAATTAATAATTTTATCTTTGTATGATTATATAGACAATAGACCGGTTGTACTCATATTTAAGAGCCGCCATTTTGCTGGTTAAGAATACATAGGCCAGCATAGGAAAAACGTCATTTTTATTTTTTTAATATCAAAAGAAGCTTCAAAGCTCAATCAAATACTTATTTCTAGCTTCTAATAAGCTCGAAGAATATGAGAAAAATTTGTTCAGTTGAAATAAACTTTTTTTATGTGAAAAATTAGGAGAAATGATGTTTCCCCTATGCTGGACAATGCATTAGGCACCACAAGCATGGCTACAAAGCGCAAGGATGTAAAAGGGGTCTATATACCAATTCAACTTGTTATATCATTTTTGGTATTATTTTTATACCTTTGCGCAAAATTAGCAAATTTCATACCCGATGCAATATTTTCAATAAGCAATAATTTTGTGATTTAAAAAACTTGTGGTCACCGCGGCGAATATCATTGTATTTTAGGACTGTACTATATTTTATAATATAATTTAAAAATACTCAATTGACTGACTTTAATGTCTCAAGTTACATTTTGTGTGGGTGGTTTTGATCGTATATTTTGCTAGGTGCCGCCCCGCAAATATAAATTAAACAGGCGTCCCCTCTCTTTATTATATAGTTTACCATTGCCACCGTTTACTTTCACTTCAAAATGACCTTCTGCATTAGGGCAAGCGGGCGGGGCGAATTTTGGTTTGGTCTGTCCGATATATTTTTGACACATCACGAATCTCCCCCATGCTTTTGCGTTTCTTGGTTGGTGCGCTTTTTGCGCAACTTTTTGTGATTAAAAATTCGTGCTCATGGAGACCTTACTTTAAATGGTTTTATGTAAAAGTTATAAAATTAATTCAATTTTTTTTTTTTTTTTTTTTTTTTTTTTGGCATCACGATATTTCAAAAGCTTTGTTAGTAAACATTTGTTTTTCATAAAAAATTACTTTAGAGAATAGATTTATATTAATGCAAATTTAATATACATAATAATATAAACAAAAACTTTAATAACAATATTATGGAGCTTTCTAACGAAATGACGGTTGGTTCAAAATTTGACCTTGAGCGAATTACGGCAACAGTGTCGTGGGGACCAGATTCAAATAAAAGCAATGGATTGCATAGGAGAGCGTATTGATTTTGATTTAATTAAAATAGAAAGAGGCAAAAAGTCGCGGTTTTCGGTCGTGGTCTGATTAGATGAACATCTTAGCTTTCGATTGATATGATTTTGGCTCCAAAAAATTAATTATTATTAATTAACACAGGTAATTAAAAAATACCTTATGAATAGTGCTGATATAAAAATTGTAGTCAATCGAATTTAAAATGAACTAGAATCATGAAAATTGGTACAAAGGTAGATCAATACCTTAGTCATTAGTTATCAAAAGGTTAATTACCTAACCCACCCCTAAAGGGTGTAAAAGGGGTAGTTAACCCCCGAAAATTAAAATAATCCGATTTCAAAAGTTTTAACGATGTTGGTGGGGTAAAGTGACCCGCTTAAGAAGACTGTGATATTAAAATTTGTTAATTTCCACCCCTAACCGACCTAAGGGGTAGTTTACCATTAAAATTGCATCATTTCGAATTTGTAGGTTTTCAACAAAACAAACGTTGTTTCCGGGGTTTCTGAACTTGCTGAAGACAATGATGCAATCACAAATTTTCTAGCTTCAACCCCTAAAGATCAAGGGGTAGTTTTAACCCTAATTTCCAATTAAACCAAAATCAAAAATAAAAGTGTGTCATTTCCGGTGAAAAGCAAAGTGCTAAAAATATAAGTGGTAGTTTTAAATTTTTATCTTCCACCCCTAACGTGCTAGGGGGTAGTTTTTGCCCTTAAATTAAATTTAAATAAAATCAGGCCATCAAAGTGTCATTTCTGAGGTAAAAAAATATGCTGAAGACGATGGTGAGGTTTAAAAAATTCTATCTTCAACCCCTAGCGCGCTAGGGGTAGTTTCACCCTAATTTTTGGAATAATTAATATAGACTATAAAGGTGTCGATTTAGGGGTTAAAAATTCTTCTGAAGACGATGGTGACACTTAGAATTTTTTATCTTCAACTCCTAACCTGCTAGGGGTAGTTTTTAGCTTTTTTGGGTAATTAAATTAAAAATATTAGCAAAAACTACCCCTAGCAAGTTAGGGGTTGAAGATAAAAATTTCTAAGTGACACCATCGTCTTCAGAAGAATTTTTAACCCCTAAATCGACACCTTTATAGTCTATATTAATTATTCCAAAAATTAGGGTGAAACTACCCCTAGCGCGCTAGGGGTTGAAGATAGAATTTTTTAAACCTCACCATCGTCTTCAGCATATTTTTTTACCTCAGAAATGACACTTTGATGGCCTGATTTTATTTAAATTTAATTTAAGGGCAAAAACTACCCCCTAGCACGTTAGGGGTGGAAGATAAAAATTTAAAACTACCACTTATATTTTTAGCACTTTGCTTTTCACCGGAAATGACACACTTTTATTTTTGATTTTGGTTTAATTGGAAATTAGGGTTAAAACTACCCCTTGATCTTTAGGGGTTGAAGCTAGCAAATTTGTGATTGCATCATTGTCTTCAGCAAGTTCAGAAACCCCGGAAACAACGTTTGTTTTGTTGAAAACCTACAAATTCGAAATGATGCAATTTTAATGGTAAACTACCCCTTAGGTCGGTTAGGGGTGGAAATTAACAAAAATTAATATCACAGTCTTCTTAAGCGGGTCACTTTACCCCACCAACATCGTTAAAACTTTTGAAATCGGATTATTTTAATTTTCGGGGGTTAACTACCCCTTTTACACCCTTTAGGGGTGGGTTAGGTAATTAACCTTTTGATAACTAATGACTAAGGTATTGATCTACCTTTGTACCAATTTTCATGATTCTAGTTCATTTTAAATTCGATTGACTACAATTTTTATATCAGCACTATTCATAAGGTATTTTTTAATTACCTGTGTTAATTAATAATAATTAATTTTTTGGAGCCAAAATCATATCAATCGAAAGCTAAGATGTTCATCTAATCAGACCACGACCGAAAACCGCGACTTTTTGCCTCTTTCTATTTTAATTAAATCAAAATCAATACGCTCTCCTATGCAATCCATTGCTTTTATTTGAATCTGGTCCCCACGACACTGTTGCCGTAATTCGCTCAAGGTCAAATTTTGAACCAACCGTCATTTCGTTAGAAAGCTCCATACAGATTGATTTTGTGTGTTGATTATACTTGTATTTTTTTTCTTTCTTTATTATTCAAAATATGTATAATAAGATAATAAAAAAGTAAGTACATAATTATATATTTTATAATTCAAATTATTTCATTTTTATTTTAATTATATTTAAAAAAAAATGACATCTGTATAATTTTTATTATAGTAATGACCAGTGGCGGTCCTACGTATTTTGGGCCCGGGGACAGAAATCTGACTGGGCCCCCTCAATAGACGCGCGAAGCGCCAATAGCCCGCCGCAGGCGCGATTTTTTTTTTACCACGTGACTATTTACAGGTAATTCAGTATAATTGTCAGTGCAGATAGCTTTTTAAGAAAAAAATAATGTTCTTTTTATTTTATGATTTTTTTTTAATAGAGGGGGGAACTGCTAAATTTTATTTTAGAGTGAAATATTAAAAAAAAGAAAAAAAAAGTATGAAAAATTCATAATGGAAAATCACTTATTTTTTTATTACTTTGCAGATTTAGGCCAGATTAAGCAAATGGAAAAAAAAATGCTTCGTTCATATTTTCAAAAAGCTTTTTTTTTCTATTAGAATTATTTTCATAATTCCAAAACAAAAGTGTTGTTCATAAACCCTGTTCTCTGGCAAAAAAAAAAAAAAAAAAAAAAAAAAGCACATATTCCATTTGAATAATCAAAGTTGATCGTCATCATCATTTTAGGAGCCGAGGACAGGGTCGATTTGATGAATAGAAAGAGAGAAAATTTAGGAAGATTGAGCTAGCGTTTATTTATAATTGAAATTTTTTCACCTACGCCAGGCCAAGGAGGACGACTAAAAATGTTTTCAGGGTAAAATTTTATTCCATATTCTAAAAGAAGACATTGTCCTGAATCGATTTATTTGAAAATTCTAATTATTAAGTTCATTAAGTATTTCTATTAAAAAAAATCGAAAAATGTCGATACGCAATACCTATGCATGTGGGCATAGGAAAAAATTAACGACTGTAACGTCATTTTAAGACTTTTAAAAATTAATTATAAATTCTCAATGAACTCAAAAATTAGAAATGTCCATACGTATCTTAGGACTTAAGACATTGCCATCTTTTAGAATAAAAATGCAATAAAATAACACCCTGAAAATATTTTAGTCTTCATTATATAATTCTCGTAAGTAGTTTATTTTACCTTTTTAATCCAGGGCAGCCCTTATTTAAAAAGATAAAAAAATACTGAATAAAGTTGTAATTATCACTAGTAAATTAAGAGATATTATATTTTATCTGTAAATTTATATGCTTTAATTTTTTTATTATATATATTATTATTATTATAAATTTGTTTGGACAATTTGTTAGGGAATTTTATTAAAGAAAATCATTAAATTGGTTCATAAACTTCTCTCTCTCTCTCTTCTTACTGTCCCTTAACTTTCTTTCTTTCTTTCTTTTTTTCTTTTTGTTTTTTCTTTTCTTTTTCTTTTTTTTTTTTTGTTAGCTTTGAATTTTTTACATGTAGGCCTCGTTCCGGGCCCCCCAATCCTAGTGGGCCCGGGGATATC